>JAOBAZ010006016.1:2894-13574 GCA_026546875.1 Pteroeides caledonicum | reverse complement strand
CCATCGACTAATAAATATATATATATATATATATATATATATGACTTTATGTGAATGTTACATTTATTGGTATGAATTGTAAGGTTCCATGAGTTTGATAGTTTGCCTAATATATTATAAGCATGATTATATAAATGTGACTATGTGAATGTGGTTATGTGGGGGTTACTGGAGGGTTTGCATATCACTATAAGAACGTATTAATCTGGATGGGTGTAGTCTAGCAGAATGATTTGTATAGATAATTAAAGTCATTGTGAATATTGGTTTCTGTAGTACATTTACATTATATTAAATAGGATTTTTAAACTTTGTATAAATTTGTCTTATGTAGTTAAGACATTTTAATCAGGTGTTTTAATCGCATATTAACATTAGGCATGAGCCTCCGGTTACAGCTGAAGCAATTCAAATTATAAAAGAAACTGATGAACTTGTTGTTGTCAACAAACCCTCATCAATTCCGGTAAATTGTTAATAAATTATGTAGATCTACATTATGTATATCTCTATCTTTATATGTTACACTGTGTGTTGTACTGTAAAAATGATTTACAGGTATGGGTTTTATCTTACTTATGAAAGCAATATCACATGAAATTGTACAAATTAGCCTTGAAATGTGCAAAAGTGTTTGTTTTTGAGTAGGTAAATCACAAAAACCTGTCAAAATACTTACCAGAAATACCCATCCAAACTTAATTTGTTTTGTGTTGAACTTTCATTGAATTTTTTGTTTAAAAAAAAACACTTAAACAGTCTGAATTAAACAGTCTTTGGTCTTTGTGATTTTTTTAGATTCACCCATGTGGTAGATATCGACATAACACATTGGTATTTTTACTTGGTCGAGAGTTTGGTATGATTAATTTACATAGTAAGTATGTTGTTTAATATTAGTAAATGTCCACCTTGCTTTGTTCTGAAGTATGTTGTACTAATAACATACATCTTTTAGCTATTCATAGGATTGACAGACTAACCTCTGGAATTGTAATATTTGCTAAGTAAGATGTTCAAATTTTCAAATTCATATGTTTTTTTTATTTTTGTTATTTTTTTCCTTTTTCTCCCACATTAATGTATTCATTCATGCAACCACTTCTTTGCTCTCCTTCCTTCCTTCCTTCCTTCCTTCCTTCTTTCCTTTCTCCCTTTCTCCCTTCTTCCATCCCTCTCTCCTTCCCTTAAATCAAATCAACTCAATTACTTACTATTCTTTCTTTTTTCTCTCTTTCTTTTTCTTTTATTTTCAGTTTCTTCCTTTCTTCCATCTAGCTTCCCTTTTCCTTTTCTTGATTTCTCTTGTTCTTCCTTTTTTTATTAACATAATCATCCCTCGTGAAATCACACTGTACTTGCGTTCTTTTTCACACATTTTTTGAAGTCTCTTTTTTACATATGCTCATTATTTCTTTACTTCCCGCTCTTGATTGGAAAGATCTTTGGAAAAAGCTCAGCAGCTTGAACAACAGTTACGTGATAGAGAAATGCATAAAGAATATGTGTGCAAAGTTCATGGTGAATTTCCCAGGTATGTTTCAACAAGCATTGATTTTCATGTTTTTTTGGAGAGGTGAACAAATCTCTGAAGGGGTGGTACAGTACGATTTCTAACTCATATAAATCAACCCACAAAAGAGGTGGTCACATGTGCCTGCAGAAACATTTGAGATTTTCGATCTTCCGCCAAATGTTTCTTGAGTTCTTTGTCCACGACTTTATGCATGATAAACCTTTGCTTGTACATTAAAGTACTTTGTATTGATTTTTAGCGAAACTGTTGATTGTACTCAACCAATTTCTGTTGTGTCTCATAAAGTTGGGGTCTGCCGAGTTCATCCTGATGGCAAGCCTTGTAGAACGGTGTTTACGAGAGAGTATTATGATGGCACGAACAGTGTGGTAAAATGTAAGAAAAGTATGAAATGATGAGTATAAATGAAAAGTATTAAAATGAAAAATTTTTAGAAACGGCGTAGTTGGAAATGCCGTCTACCCCAAGTTAAATAATATATTTTGAAATTTTGGAAAAAATATTATGGCACTACTGGCTAGATATTTTAACCGTCGGTTTATAAAACTAGCTATTTTGTTGATATTCCAACGGCTAAATCGGCTAAAATTCAATGTGCTTTTCGCGTGTTAAAAACAAGGTTTTTGTTCATAAGGTTTTTGTTCATTACCATTGTTTGGTATATTTTTTAAATCACAATAGTTTATTTGTTTAACGTTCGACATCCAACAATAAACGATCTTTGCTGTTGATGTTCTCAAAATAACCGAATTTTGCTTCAGTAAATTTGCGGAAACCCTACATTAAAAGGTGTTTGATGGATGGCCTCAACTTTTTGACTGGAGTTTTATCTCTTATTGTCATTTCCAGTTCTTTTACTCGGTCACGTACTAAACTGTGCAAAAGACCGAGCAAAGAGATTGGAAATGATGTACTACAATTATAAAAATTGGCGACACTCGGCAATCCAGAGATCTCCCTTCAGTTATATGTAGTACATATCGAGCTCACTGTGCCTGTATTGTTAAGGAACCAACATGGCCGCCAACTTGACGTGTTTTCCGTCAATGTTCAACAAACTGAATTTCAATACTCTGCTTCAGTAAACGTTGTTTGCGTGTGTCGTACTTATCATGGCTCATTTCATAATGTACCTAGGCAATCCAGCAGCGCTAGGTAACGCCTCCGTAAGCATCTTGTTTAAAATTGTAGATTGTTTCACGTCCTGGATATCGCAATGAGTCACGTGTATGAAAACTCACATTAGGCTAGTAATGAATTTAGGGTGTAATATATAATATCCAGGACTTCTGGGGTTACCAAACGTCTCTGAGGAACACGATGTGTGTATGGAGCTTTTTGTAGTACCCAGCCTCGTTAGCAAAATATCATGCGTGTGGTAACTTTCAATCACGCAAAATACTAGTAACACCAATTACATCCCTGATTTCACAACTTTATATTTTGGTAACGGCAAGTGTTCATATAACAATTTCACAATTGCTTGTCAGTCAATCAAAGACGAGAACCATTTTTATAAAGTAATGTAGATAATGATAATCATGTCACTTCCAAATGTTTCATTAGGTCAGCCTTATACGGGACGTATGCATCAAATCCGCGTTCATCTTCAGTGGCTCGGTCATCCAATTGTAGACGATCCTATTTACAACAACCCTGCATGGGGCCTGGACCGAGGAAGTGGCGGAGTGGACGATGACAAGGCTTGGAAGGTGGGCATCTGAACGATTTTCACAAAAAAAACATATTTACCATCAAAAAGAAACAAAGTGCCTCAAGCTTTAGGACGGCTATTATTTTTGTCAGTCATAGTTGGTTGACGAGGCTTCTTCCAGGAATAGCTGCCGCGAATGCAGAAAACTTGGGAACGAAGAAGGGCAAACGCTTTTGTAGCTAGCTCACTACAATGTGGCGTGTAACGTGAACGTTTCTAGGTGGCGATTTTCTCTGTCAGAATCGATAGATTTCTTTTTTTTTATTTAGGTTATTGAGTCGATAGCGACGTCATTACGTGAGAATGAGGTCAATCAGGACGTAAGATCTGCAACCCGACCACAAGAACGTAGTGTGGAAACCGTGGAAAATGCTGAAACACAGGATCATAATAAAAGCAACGTTGTTAGCGTGCAGGAAGAGGAGTCTGTACCACACGTAGGGATAAAGCCCGGTAGCCCGGTCGTTACCGATTTGGAGCCAAGGGCTGGAACCGAGTCAAAACATCTGACGAATGATGCTAAAGACGTGGCATGTCCTGAGTTAAAGTGTCACATGCTCGACGGTTTGGAAAAAATGGAATGTAACGAGGCTGGTATTGTTAGTAAAATTAAGCCAGGGTATGGAAATAGTGAAGAAACGCAAGAAGAGGACGC
Source organism: Pteroeides caledonicum (assembly GCA_026546875.1). Lineage (NCBI taxonomy): Eukaryota > Metazoa > Cnidaria > Anthozoa > Scleralcyonacea > Pennatulidae > Pteroeides > Pteroeides caledonicum. The sequence goes on along the minus strand of JAOBAZ010006016.1, from coordinate 9,668 downwards.
AAGTGAACAACAGACCGGATCCTCTCCTGGCGTCGAAGTGAATGCCGAAGTGCCCAAAGCTTTAGGGAAAGATGCTCACGATGAATGGGAGAAAGTTCCTGGTTGCACCGAGTGCAGCATACAACGACCTGATCCGAGCCCAGCTGAATGCAGTATGTGTCTTCATGCTGCGGTCTATAAGGTGAGATATGAATGTCTGGGCAACGTTTCCATTTTTGACCAGTATAGCGGTTTGAAATATGGGGATGTGCCCCGGGGGAACTAAAAAGGTTTGAAATAGTGAACAGCTAGGCAGAAGATATACCTTAGGTGATACAGTTGTACCCTGCAATCCAGTTTCGTTTCTAACACTTCATCTTATCCTTAGGGACCTGGTTGGGAATTCAAGTGCCCATGGCCATCTTGGGCCATACCTCAAACCAATACCACCTAATGCGATTTTTGACATAGATTGGATTCATAATCACAAAACGCAGAAAAACCAAGCGGAGACAAACGAGCGTTCTGGTTTGACTTTTGAGTAAAAAATAAATATTCTTGTCGTTTTTTCACATACAACACGCAATACTTACTATATTCTTGTTAGGAATATTTGAATATTGTTCATACATGTATATTTATTACAAACTATATATAGACTATGACACAAAAGTCAGTTTCTTATCTTTTGTTGTACGCTCCAGTCGTTCATTGGGTGTATGTTACTTCTAGGTAAAGCGGGTTGTCAGGAGATGTGAGCATTAATTAAGCCAAAAAAGACGTTGGGTGTGAGCATTCTAAAATATTAAGTACAAGCTCATTCCAACTTAATCTGAAAATTCGGCAAACGTCGAAGCTTTATAATGAGTAGTGCGTTTTGAGGTTGAAATAGGCCTGGCCTAGTACACTTCGTTGTTTTTTTGTTCATTAATATTGAAACAACATGGTTGATTGGTCCAAATCAAACGTTGCTTTTGGATGATTCCTGTATTATGCTAAAAATACAATGACTTAAACCGACACAAAACACATAAACGTGAACAGTAAAAACAAAGACTTCCAGGAAGTTTTCAGATCATGTTTAGACTGACTTTGCCTACAATGTCCTCACCCAAAATGTCGAAGCCACCAGGGACTCCGGCTGTCTTACAAAAAAGGTGGAATTTTTGTTGCCTTTGATGAAGTTGGCGGAGAGCGCGAGGATCGACTAGACACTACAAGATTTCGCAGGTTTTAACTTGCTACGTTAAATTCATACAAAAATATGCCTGAGAGAACAGTAGTTGTTCATAGTTGTCGAAACACCCCTGTTCAACCTTGCCACTTCATTATGCTCAAACATACATGTCATTGTTGTATCTTCACTGTAACAGGGAATGAACAGTGCTGTTTACGGCTGTTCGTTCATCAGCCAAGGCCTGTTTAAAGTCCTGTTAACAGTCCTGTTTAAGCTGGCCAGCTCGATCTTGATGGTTTTCATCAGCTACGAGTGCGCGTTTTTACTTGTGTACTGCAAAAAATAGTCTGCTCTGTAACTACAATGCAATCTTATTGAATATTAGTAAACGTTTCATTTGCTCACAGTAGTTATTTGAGGTACAATGTAGTACACCCTATCTACTCCAGGCCTTGTGTAGAAATCCATTTTAGCACACAACCCAGACTAACAATCTCAGTTCTTACAGCAGTTCAGACAATTTTGGTTTCCAGCTTGACCGAGATTCACTGGTGGCCTAGGTAATAGGCGGCGCGGTTACAAATCTGTTGTTGGTTTAGATTTAAATTTCTTTGATGAGCGTTCAGCTGTACGCAGTTTAAGTTGGTTACCATAGATCGTACATCGATAGTTTCTGATCTCCACGCTAAAAACACTGTTTGCCTTTGGAATTGCTATTAAAAAAAATAAACTGAATTAATATTGCTAACCTACGATAAAAGTAAGAACAAGAATTATAAAAATTCAAAATTATCCAGTGATTAATGAGTTACTCTGGTTTTGTTTTTGTGTGAAAACAAAACGCATTTTCGGCTAAATCCATTACGTCTGACAATGACACAAATCGCTACCTTGCTGCTACAGCGACGTGAATACGTGTACTTACTTTTGATTTGATCTTCTTTTGTGATGATCCGGAAGGTATTCTTCGTTTCTTGTAACAATATCCCAGTAAGACCGACGTAACCTGGACATTTTGATTTGAAAACTAAAAAGAACCAGCAACACAAATATTTACATTGCTCATATAATAACCGGATTTCCAAGATTTATAAAAATAATTTCCAAAATTATCGTAAATCGTTTCCTGATTTAATGAATTTTAAATGCGACAAGTGGATTGGTAGGTTCTAATCCCACATTTTGGTGAAAGTTCACGAATTAGTAAATTCTAATTCAGACGTAGTTTTAACTAAGTTTGAATTACGAGAATCCATCGGGGGGTCTCCCAAAAAGTTTGGGGAGGGACTTAATGTTTTACATACATTTTTCGGAATTTAATGTCTGAAATAAGCGGGGGACGTACGTACCCCCCTGGTAGTGACGTCACTCTTCTCTACTAAATAAATAGCGCTTTACTTCGGGTACTCCAACTTTTTTGTAGGCAAGTTTGCGTAAGGGTAGTACTGGTAATTACAGCGAGAGATACATCCTCTCATTATTCAGCCAGCAATGCACTACGTCTATGAGGTACTTGTCAGTTTCTACGAAACGGTCTCATTCGCTTGTAGAAACTTTGCTGAACTCATTATACAGTTATGACGTAGCTGGCTCTGTTATTTCCATAATTGCATATATAAAATTAATCTTATTATCTCAACCAAGCAGAAAGATGGAAAGACTGTAAGTAACTTTTTGCTTTATAAAGATTATTTTTTAAAACGCACAGTGTTTAAGCACTGTTTTAAACACTGTTCACTATATGGCCATATTGATATAGATTCATATCTATTTGACTGAAGCGTGTTCTACTCTCCATATTCATAGTTCAATTTTCGTGTTGTGTCACAGTTGTTATATATTCTGTATTCTGCACTTTCCTTAAGCTACAATCAGGTCGTTTAGGTGCGTCAGTTTGAAAACTATAGTTCTAACGGTTCAAACGGCTTCTGAAGGTAATAGAAATATTGGTTACTCTCGGATGAAATAAGATAACAATAAGTAACATATTATTTAGCCTGAGGGAGATATTAATTTTGTTTTCGTATCGTCAGAATACATAACTAATTAGAGATTGCTAAAAAATTAATTACCAATCGCTCACTAAATGACGTAAAGGTGCCTAAAGATGAAAACGTATACTACCAACGTAATGTACGAGAAGACAGTGTAACCATGTCCCCAAAAATCTTTGCGAAGAAATCGTGTGTGGCAACCCGAGTCCTTTATACAAGATAGTTAGGACATCTATTGTTTTCAAGTTTGAACGAAAATGGCGGAATACAATAACAAAATAACATATTGCCACCACTTTTTATCAAAAAACGACTAAATTCAAAGGATTTGCTAACAATACATGACTCAACTCTCTTAAAAGAGGGCTATGGTGGCAACACGGTAATAGTTTCTCGCACATGGCATATTGTGTACCACAATATGATTTTTTTTCTGGTGGAGAGTGAACTGTGTCCTGCACTTTATAGCATACTTTACAAATATCAAATTCATCTGTGTTCGTCGTTTTGTTTAACAAATATAGACAGGTGAAGCATCTCTAAATATCATCGACGAAAGAGTTCATCATTTTACTTGTTCTACTATGAATGAACAACCAAAGTCGCTTCAACATACAGGAAAATGATTATGACCGTTACTTCTCGCCGCAAACTAAATTTTTTATAACAACCGTCTCAACGTCGTCGCATTTCATTTAGAAAGTTTCGGCGTTACGTAGACGGCATGGATAACGTACAAATAAACCCCTAAGCAGTTTTTTAGCAAATGCCCTTTTCAATGCAACGAAAGGCTTTCGCTCGCAACATCTGCAGAACAAGTTATACGTTTTATTCATTTGTGTCCTATACTTGTATAGCCCTACCGTTTTACCTGCACCAAGAGCATTTTTATGTATTATCTTGTCGTATAGCACGCTCTCCCTCTGGGGTAAGTTGCAATAAAATATATGATAGAAAACAGCGAACGTCAAACTGCTTAACAAACCTGCTTTTTTCTCTAAATTCAAATTGCGTTACAAATGATTCGTAAACATCATCGCGATAGCAACAATGCTGAGCTAACGCGTTTCTTTTACAAAAAATCTAAAAGCACGCAATGCAACAGTCACGAGCACATTTATGGACGTTGCTAAGATCAATTCGTTAATAGCAATTTTTAAGAAGTAAAGAAAAACATCTTAGCAACGTCATTCAGTTGCCATCATCGTTATATGGGTCATGATCTCCAACAAACTTTATCAAACAGCGAAAAGGTGGTAAACTGTCAGATGTATGAAAAGTTTTTCCAGGCCCTTCGTTTATAAAGATCAATCATATATACTCTAGCCTCCTCCGCAGGCTTCTTCTTTGGGTTGAAACGCGCGTTCGGCTTTGCGTGGGCCCATGTGTGTGGGGCTCACGAGGGAGGAACGGAAAAGCAGTAAGAGACTTCGTAATTAGATGCATAGAAAAGCGAGATGCCTGCAGAGGAGGCTATATATACTTTAGATCTAACCAAAATGCTCTGACGCCCGGGGGGGGGGCGGTACGCGGTGGAGTTTGTTTTGAGCGCTCACGACGTGGAAATAGTTGTGATGAAATTAGTTGTGGCTACTCTAAAGAACTCATCCAGGAAAACTTTTTATACATTTGGCAGTTTGCCACCTTTTCTGACTGATCTTGTATTTAATATTACCAGTATGCAGCACCTAAACATTTTTCACCACAAGCTTCTGGCTTTGCCCTGGGGAAACCCTTCGCTGGTAATAGGTTAAACAGTCTTCCCTAATTGACAAATCTTCAGTGTAGCACCTAACAGAGACATTCTAAGTAGTGAAAGCTGGTTAAATGGTTCAAAAAAAGATGTAACCCAAACAAAAAGTGAGATTACCTGTTATAATTGACCCATGATAGTCTGCTTTTAGGAGCTTTGGAAATAGTGTTTTCACATTGATGTCTTCACTAAAAACAAATTTACATATTGTTTATTTTTGCAAGGCACCTTCTGGGTTATACAGTATACGCCAAGTATTTATATGGTAAACTTTATTAGGAAATAGGTCATGTGTTAATACTTCAGTGATAATCTCAAAATACTGGCAGTCAAGAGGAATTGATCGCAAAATAGGTAAATAATTTGTTCTCATCCTACCAAATCAAGTATTGACATAGTAACTACAATGAAAATAAACAGGATACAGATTTTGGTATCTAGTCGCTTTACTACAAGGCATGCTTGGTGACTGCGTGTTTAGTGAATGTGATATCAGACTATGCACCACAGGTAACTGTGGCGTAGGAAATTCGATAATTAGGGGGCTCATGTTCATATATTCATGTTCACAGTCCACAAAAACAATCGATTTCAAAAGAAGTTAATAATGCAGAACATGAATATATGAATATAAGTTCCCCCAATTATCGACTTTCCTACACCACTGACAGGTAACTTTCTAGCCAGATTGCCAAAGATCCATTCTTGAATGAAGTGTATCTCTATTAGCTATAGCAACGCTTAAAGAGGATGGAATGGTAGTAGTACCAGTGTTGGGCGCATGCCATTTTGGTAAAGAGAGTTATGAGTATGGATTATATTCATGTCATGGTAGTATTTTATATTCATCTCATCAAGTAATTGTACTGTACATAAGGTTACCTCGGGTCATTCACAAATTCACCCAGCGCATCTTTTATGTATTCCTTCCACAGTTCATGCAGTGGTAGATATAACTCATACCTAAAACATCATATTTGTAGACAAAGATATTTTACAGGACAATGGTATGACGACCTGGTTACTGTAAAGCACTGTACAAAGACTTAGCTCCAATCAACATGGTAAACACTACCGTATGTGATAAGTGTTAGGCATAAACATGCTTTACTTTTGGTTTTCTTTGGAGATTTTAAAGATGCCTCTTTTTCTCCTTTCATATGCATTCATCTTTTTTGATCTCTTTGGTTTCTTTTTTCTCTCTCTTGTGTTCATACAATCCAACATAAGACCTTTCTGTTTCATTGTCTCTAGGGCCTTCTCTGTGTTCATATCTTCTGGTAGCTGGTTCTTTACAAATGTTTGAACAAATCTGTTTGCAGAACATGACAATCCCTAATATGGAAAGAGATGACTTAGATAATTTATAAATTGGCAGAAAAAGTCAGGTAACTCCCAAGTTGTTCCATTCCAAGCCATACATTACCATATTACAGTATGGCTCTAAGAATACTATAGTGATATTAAATGTATAGCCATGTGCTAAAAATCTTGCTTTAACCCATTGCCGACAGGGGGTTCCCACTAGGTGAGTAATCTGTTAAGTGGCCGTTTACAGCAGGCACCATGGCACACAGGTTAAAAAAACCCATCATATTTATTGGCATGTTGGACTCTAATTCTAAAGCTACAAAAACAGGAGTAAAGTTACCTATCATTACAACAGAGCTGAAATCAGACAATATCTGCCTTGCATGGGGTTCTATAACAATTGAACAATTTATTTCCATCCTTCCAAAAGCTGACCACCAATCTCCTTCACCTCATACATCAGTGTCCTCTCTTCATTATTTAAAGTCTATATCCCTCTCCACAACTTGACTCCATGTCATTCTTGGTCTTCTTAGACCTTTTATACCCTTCACCTCTTA
>JAOBAZ010005905.1:2723-13578 GCA_026546875.1 Pteroeides caledonicum | reverse complement strand
ATACCATACCATACCATATACCAACTTGACATAACGTTTTGGGTATTTTAGCGCAGAATTTCAAGTGACCATAGTATTAAACAACTAAAGCAGTAACATGTCTACATGTACAGTGTTTTAAAATCACTAAGGGTAAGAGTACACTTTTTGGTTTTTACTTAGGCTCCAGAATCTGGTTCGTACGTTTTCTACATTGCTGGTGATGATCAATGTGAATTTTGGTTAAGTACTGATGAAACTGCATCTCATGCCAAATACTTAATGGGTCTTTCTGTAGAGCAATGGACAAGTGTTAATCAATGGGACAAGTGAGTTTTATTGACATTTACCTTCCCCGTCTTTTTAACATTTCGTTCTGCCAGACGTTATTGCTTGTCAAAACAACAAAAGGTCTGACATTCATACGTTAGCCATTGTACAAAAGTATCTTTTCTTCTAAGCAACGTCAGGAAATTTTAAATTACTTAACCTCTAGGGAAAACAGTTTTGCCAAACTGAGAGAGCTATCCAGTATAAATATAGTTTAGTTTAGGCTGCACCTCAGGGAAAGGATAAAATGCACTAAAAAGCCAAAAACTGAACCAATGCGCCTTAAATGCGATTTTAAAGACTAGGTTCTTGGATTATAATCAGTTAATAACACAGTATCTTTTTGTTGAAATAGCTCACTCTTCTTTATACTCTCTGAATTCGATAGCTCTATAAATTAATAACAACACGATATTTTACAGGACAGGTTAAGAGCTTCATCACAGGACAAACATATATTTCCATGCTCTTGAATCATCAACGTTGTATGCAGTTTTCACAGCTACTTTATGGGACTGAAAGAGTCTAGTTTTGACTTGGGCTGATGCTGATTGCTATTTTACGTCTGTCCTTTCATAGACAGCTACAAACTCTCTTTCATCAATCACAGGAAGAGATCGCTTGTGCATACTACGAGCAATTTGCGTAAACGTGTCAAGTCTCGTAGTTGTTCTCGCACTCGTAGTCGCTGCCAAAACTTTCTATTATTAAAACGATTACAACTGTATAAAATGTGTTTGTTCATTATCGATGTGTTAGTATAATAGTTTAACTTGTTTGCTTCAGATATCCCAAGCGGCAAACATCTAAACCTGTCGTACTAGAACAAGGAAAAGTTTACTTCATGCAAGCTTTGGCAAAAGAAGGTGGTGGGGGAGACCATGTTGAAGTAAAAGTGAAATTACCTTCTGGTGCTGAACAATCTCCGATTGACAAAAACAGTCTGTTTACTGGTGTACCGGGTAAGATGGAGTGTCTGTTGTAATGGATTGCTAGATTGGTATAATAAAAGTACCATTCGTTGTATATGTACACACGTGGAATCGCACAAGTTGCAACAAGCCCATGACCAGCTGGCTACAACTCGTAGTAACAAACCCCGTGCGAGATGTTAAACAACGTGTTATCATGTTGTTAACAAGTTGTTTATTCCCACAACTTTTGTGTAAGTTGTTCTATTAAGTTGATATCATCCCACAGCCATCAACTTGTTATCATGTTGTTAACAAGTTGTTTATTCCCACAACCATTGTGTAAGTTCAAAAAAGCGAAAAGGTGGTGAACTGCCAAATGTGTGAATAAGTTTTGCTGCCACTAGACAACTGAGCTACGGACCCCTAGGACCGGCGCATAGAGGAAAATTTAACAATTCCCGTTGCTGGTCGGGATGATTTCCCTCCTATCCGTGGTAAATACCTCCTTTAACACCAGTACAATATCGACACACAACGCTAATGAAATATCAACTTTAATTATCTTTATTATTTATTGAAACGAATTCGTGGCCGCTGATTGGCTAAACGCCAGCGGTGCAATCGTCATATTGACGCGTATTCATTGCAATAATGCCGCGTCAATATAGAGATTTAATGACGCGCCATTATTGCGAAAATTTTTGCCGAGTTATTATTTGGCGAACATGAAGCAATATGACGTTTCTCTGGCGAAAACTCGCCAGTAACTAGTTTAATTTTCTACATGTACAGTACATAAATAACGTTTGAACTTTTTAGTCAGTGATTCATTTGTAATGACAGCTGTTGCTGTTTATTTCAATAAAGTTAATTTTTTGGTGTTGTATGAATTAAATAACATTTTTTGTAACCAGCGGCAGGGCTAATTTCCTTTTTCAAAGCGTGCATCGAAGGAGAAAATATTAAAATTATGTTAATCTCGTTTCAATAAATATTAAAAAAATTATTGAACTCAATTTTCGCTTGCACCACCTCAGCTTGCATGATTATCCACCTCAGCCTCAGTGGATAACACAAACCTCGACTGAATAATTCTTCATATCATGCTTAACCTCGTTCAATAATTGTTAAAGGAGAACTGTACCCCAAAAATAACTAAGCTTTATTTGTTTCTTTTTACTGTGGTAATAACAAATTTGTAATCCTTTTTGCATTAATGTGATCCATTTACGAGAAATAAATCAATAAATGTCATATTGCCATGCGAGATTGACCGTTTGACCAGCGGCTCATTCCTACTAGGTGATGACGTAGGATATGAGGAATAAATTAACGCTGTAAAACTAAAACGTCTTAAACTCGTTAATGCAAACGTGTAATAGCGAAATGTTAAACGTTAATTTTTGTAATAATTCACCTTACGCCAAAAAGTAGCCAAACGTTTTTCAATATATCAACTTTTACGTTGCGATATTAATTTATTTCTCGTATCATACGTCATCACAAAGTAGATATAAGCCGGTGGAACGGTCAATCTCGCTCAGAAATATGATCTTTATTGATTTATTTCTCGTAAATGGATCACGTTAAAGCAAAAAGGATTACAAATTTGTTATTACCACACTAAAAAGAGACAAATAAATGAATGGTGAATGATTGGGTCGAATTATTGATAAAATCAATGTGAAGTTTTAAATGTAATCCGTGACAAAATCACCAACTACTGAAAAAAGTAAATGCCAAAAACTTCTATAGAATATCCATCAATTTTTCACTTCTCCAAATTTTAAAAAAATATCAAAATTTCCATGAAATATGGAAATATCCAATAAAGTGGAAACGCTGCGTCCATATGACAATCTTTGATCTTACCGAGTGTTACAATTCCCGCCATACAATGTACATTCGTCGGCAATGTTCATTCTTGATTAACCCCTTGAGCCCCGGAAAACAGTGTTAATCAACGGCAGTGTCCCCTTTAATTTCCTGCTATGCCACGGGGCTTGTAGGCCATAATTTCAATTGAATAGTGCATAATAGAGTTTAATATCAAGGTATTCCATTCCCACCAAAATTCGTTTTTTACCTTTTTAACTGGTGCTCGAACTTTAGCCATTCGTTGTTGTATTTCCATTCTTTCTTTATAATTTTGTTTCCTTATAGCATCCAGCCTGGCTAGGTAATTCTAAATATTTGTCACAAACGCATAATTAGAAATGTAAAAACAATTCTAGGAATTGTATTTTTTATAACTTCGTAAAGGCACTAATGCTATATGGTAGGTAAACCTTTTGAATGCTAAGTCGTCATATTCGTATGGTCAACGACGTTGAAATAGAACGAGGTAAAAAGCATCTACACGTGCCTTCTTCGAATACGGTTTGCCTTATTGGGGTGAATTGAAAACAGTAATGGAAAAACAGTCATCTAAAGTTTGTTTATCTGTCATTACATTGTATGCCCAAATTCAATTTTTTAAATCAGACACATATTTGTCTGATGATACTCAACCACCATATCAGTCACGATACAGTAGCGCCAGAGGCTTTGTTTTGCAATTTTAGGTTTACAATGAAAATACAATATGAAATGATAAAAATGCCAAAAAAACTTTAGCGTTCCCTTCATGTGTGTTTTTTTGTCTTCCATCATTTACACCCCAAGTGATTAATTAATTTCCAAATGATACTTCATTTTGCTGGCTTTTGAAAATTTTTTTGCATTTGCAGTGTACTTCATGGCAAATTCCACAGAGTTTGTACATGCAATTTTACAGACAACGCCGGTATTAACGAATTATCACAAATCTCAAATTTGAATCTGGCGTCGGGGAATTTTCAAAACACAAAACGCGACCAAAAAGTGTGTTTAATTTATCTTTTAGTACGTGACGAGATACATGGTAAAAATAACGAAAGCTTTATATTAGGTTTTACAGGCCTTGAAAGCAAATTTCCGACAGATGACAATTTACTATCATTGTCAAGGCGTCAATTTTGGGGGTTGAGAGGTACGCATATAAAGACCACTGTGTATGCCTTACTGCCTTTACTACTTTCAAATTCAGCAAACAAAACATCCTCTGTATGGTTTTAAAAAATGAAGTATTTAGCTATTGCGCATAAACGTTCTTTCAGTCAACAACTGTCAAACGAAAATGTAGTAAGTATTAAATACAACTTTGAATGTTAAGTGTCAGTTAAAAAGTGATTTCCCACTTTCTAACATGAATTTTCGCCCCAGGTCAATACTATACTGTATACATGTACCTTACGTCACGAAATATTCAGCCACTTCCTAAAAACACTATTCTTATGATCGAGGATATTAATCTAATACTTCTTATATGACAAGGTAAGTTACAAAAAATAACCTGCATTAGCTACTTTTGGTCAATATTTTCTGGAGAGCGTGGCGTCGCTTTTTTCAAGTCCAAACCATTTTACATAGGTTTGTCAGTGTCATCTTGTGATACGACTTCCAGTTTCAAAAGCAACATGAAATCTTATTTTTATGTATAAAAGATTATTTTCGGTAAAATTTGGTCAGTGTACGGTGTTAAGCTGCGCATTTTGGCTGCATTTAACTTATAGTTAAAGTTTATTCAAAGTTAAATACCTCTTCTTCGGGGTTTTTTCGTTTTATACCAACTGGCCAACCATTACCAGCACATGGACCTTTCAACATAAAAGCTTTCTTCAATTAAATATACCTTTCGCATACTACAATATAAACACTATACATCTGTGTGTGTGTGTGTGTGTGTGTGTGTGTGTGTGTGTGCGTGGTGTATATACACACGCATTAAGGACGTATAAGCACGCATTAAAGACGATGCAAATAATTGCAAATATATTTACTGTGGTTATTGGAAAACCTAATTTATAAAATAATTACCTATAATGTTCGGTGCTGGTGGAGCTGCTACGTTATTCCGTTGCTGTTTTGTAAAAAGAACACAAAAATATTTATCATAAGGCAACTTGAAAATAATTTAAAAGTATAGTACATTTAAATATTTAAAAAAGGAAAAAAAATACAGTACAATGAAAAAATAGTTCATTTGCAAATATTGTATGCACATAAAATGCGTAATAATTTAATGCGTGAAATACTTCAAATATAAAATTTACTATGAATTCTTTAAATAGGAACTTTTTTGCAGGAATGATTTTTATGTCATAAAAACATCAATGTAAAAGGTATCCTACCCGCGCTGGAGCGCCCGGCATCCGAATCCCTCCCCTGTTTTTATTTGCCAGCGCTTCGCGTTTCCTTTGCCAAAATTCTTCTAAAACTCGTGCTCTTTCAGCCGCCTCGGCACCTCGAGCCCTAATACAAAACAAAAGAAAAATGATTAAATCCTTCAATCGTTTTTATTTCATTGTTTTTAAAAGTACTGTAATTTTACTTTTTGCATTTAATGACTGCGAAATATTCGACATGACAGAAGTTTAAAAATTAAGAATATACAAGCATCAGGGGGAACCAAGTCAAACCATTCGAGAAGGTGGTTCTTTTGAACAACAGACAAATTAATTCGATTGTGTAAAGAATATAACGTACAGTAATCAATGCAATGGATACGTCGTGTACTTTAGTAAAGTAATTGGTTTAATTTTTCTTATGTTACATGTTATCAGCCCGAATAAATAGTTACCGATTCACTTCTCCTTGTTGTGCTGCTTCCCAAGCTGGAACAGGTTGTGGCCGCCGATTAGCCTCGTATGCCGAATGAGGTCGGTTCTCTTTTCCTGCATTTTGATACTTATTCATTGGTGCTGGTTGCTTTTCCTATATAAGTGAAAATAGTCTTTTAAGTTCATAAACAATCAACATCTTTTACATGCACACAAACCTTAGTTAAACGGTACTCCACATTAAAGGTCAAAATGGCTTGTTTAATAAAAAATAAACACGTCGCCTCACTGGGTTGTACACACACAATCCTATTGAATATCCCTCGGTTATGGATATCCCTCAAACTGGAGCTGAATAGTGTCGGATACCTACCGAGTCGCGCAGCGTCCTGGTAGATATCCGACTCTGTTCACCGATACTGAGGTCAATAAATGTGGTAGCATATACCATTCATGTTATTATTTAATAGTATATATACTGATTAATTCGTTCAATTTTATCTTCAGTTACCGAAAAAACAGGAACATTTTGTTTTGTTTGAAATTGGATGTTGGGTATTCTCAGTCGGAATAACCATTGAAATTACCTAAAAAGTACTATCCGACTTTAAGTATGCTAAATTGTAATGTACTCAATAACTAAAAAATCAAAAGACTAAAAATAACCTAAAAATTGCAATAAAAACGTTTTCGTGCTTTGTATGCTTATCCAATGTCACAGAATAAAGATCTATACAGAAAGGCCACAAAGTGGTACAACATGTCCCCGTATTTTTATGCAAAAATGTGCAGCTTACTGGCTGAGACTAGTCAGTTCTGCATGCTGATTGGCCAAAGCACAGTTTGGCTGAGCCAGATGAGAAATTGAGTCACTTGAGAACCGAGTCACATATAGTAATTTTGGCGTTCTTTATATGTTCTGCATACCAAAACAGGGGTGGGTATATGGTTATATCTCGATGGGTTAAAACATATTTAAAAAGGGGACAGAAATGAATATGTTACTATGACAACATAACTGCATTATATGTTGACTATAACTCAAGGGACTGACCAAAACTCCAGGTTGATTATTTTCATTGGATTTCTTCGCCTCCTTCTGCAGATAAAATGTCAAAAAAAAACAAATATTGTAATATGCAATATAAAGACAAAACGATAATAGTATTAAAGTCCTGTGCATGCAGGATAGTCAATGTCGACGCTCGTATTCCAAACGATGGACGCGCTATGAGCGCCTACAAATCGGAAACAACAAGCACGTGACCACAATAGCGCTTACGGCGTATGAATCACTTAGTGGCGGTTGTTCAAAAGTCGAATGGTTTTTTGGAATTAGTTTTTAAAATTTGGATAAAGTAATTCTGCGAATCTACTTGGGAGGTACGTTTTTATCACATAACTCTGTAATAATAAATTTTAAAAAGCGCTTATTGACATTAAGACAATCCAGCAGTCCACGTTGTCATGTGTCACAAATAGGAAAAACGTAAGAAGTTAGTGTATACAGCATGTATAAAAATGTGTACTCTTGTAAAATTGGCAAGTATGACGATTGTAAACAAAGCTTGGGGGGTATACCTGCACAGTCTAGGTCCTTCTTGGGTCTAACACTAAATTTATTTGCCAAACAGTTCTTTTCGCGAGGCGCGTATTTTGACAAAACGAAAACTGAAAGCGCCTTGAGCAAAAAAATGGATAACGAAAAACACTTGTTGAATTGATGGTGTCGAAATATAGAATATGTCAAGTGAACTATCAAAGTTTGAGGCAATTTGGTGCCCTCAAAGTCAAACGCAAAATTTTCTTTTATTTACCTACGTAATTATTATAAATGTATATTGCTTTGGAAAACCTTTTATTATGAACCATGGTGAATGGTAATAATAAAAACAATAAAATTATAAACAAGTTTATTTAGGAACACCATGCATTTCGGCAGACTACGACCAGCGCTGAAGCTTACGATGATTCAAAATTCAGAATTTTGACAGGATGCCGTTCAGTGTTCAATTTGAAAATAAAAGAAGCATTGTATATCAACTCAATAACTCCGATTTGTGTAGACGAAAATAATTTATTTTTAACTTAGAACTATTTTGATGTTTCCTGCCGTACCAGGTCAGGTGACGTCACTAATGTAAATTTGATAATTAGTATAAACATATTTTGTGAAACTTTTATTGACAGTTTATAGCAGACGATTACACCTGATGAGTAATCTGCCGAAATGCATAGTGTTCCTAAATAAACTTTTTTATAATTGTATTATTATTATTACCATTCACCATGGTTCATAATAAAACGTTTTTCAAAGCAATATTCAAATTTGTTACCACGACAAAATCATTATTCTATTGTTAATGTATGTATAATTATTAGTTTCCATAAATTACGCGGATAATAGGTATACCGGTACCTTTTTATTAATTTTGCACGTTAAAACAACTTTAAACGCTGCATGTAGGGCAACGACCGGACGAAACCCTGTGAAACCAATAGTTTGTTTAAAAGCTTCGCTATTTTTTATTGATCACTTCAAAGTATAATTTTGCTGACATGTATTTTCCTACACAAAACGTTTTTCATGTCAGCAACCTACACTGTACATCAACTAAAGAAATACTTAAATTAAGAAATAATTAAGTGCTAAACACACCACAAGGCCTCGACTATGCAGATATATCAGAAGACTCCTATACTACGTTTAATAACGACATAGTGATCAAGTTCCAAGACTATACCGTACTTTTTTGACACACCCTATATAGTAAAGGTTTGACATACACGATTAAATTGTTAAACGCTCTGGTCTAGAGATGTTTTGCTAAGATGAATATACTGTAATCATACAAACTTCGTATGATAAAGTATGATATGATAGGTGTCGTGTTATTGCTTGATACACGCAAGATTGACGAATTGTATTGACAATGTTTTGATTTGGATACTGAGCAATAAATAATAATTATCTGTGTGTTTCATTTCTGATACTTTCATCGTACGTCTGTGTATAACATGTAGCCGCGGATTTGCTCATACAAACTAACAGACTCATAGACGTTTGATAAACGAAAGCAGAAATTGGGATTCGCTTTTAAGATTGGTTTTCATTTAATCGCTACGCTCGTTGATCACCAGATGAAGTCGATTGTTGTAAATTGTTTCCACCCTCAGTAAACAACTATTAAGGTGGCTTCATATAGTTTCAAAAAATTTTAAAATCTTATCGGTTGGATTAATTTTTTGCAGGATTACAGCACCTGAGAAACCATAGCCTAATTTCCTAACCATAACCTAATTTTTTGTAGGATTAGAGCACGCAAGAAAACAGAAAGTTCCATGCGGCCTATATAAAGTAATATTCGTAGAATTGAAAAAAGTTCCAAAACGTGGCCATAATTTGGCTTGAAACGGATTTAACATGTCAAAAGCCCTGGAAACCCCCATTTTTTTTTTTCATAAAATATTTTCCCATTTTTTTGATTATTTGACCAAGTTTAAAAAAATTCAGTAGAGCCAAAAAAATTTTATTTAAAATAATCATGTTATTAAATTTCAAAAATTCACACTACAGATTTTCGCAAAATTGTACAGATAATAAAGATTGCTATGCGAAAATATTTTATGAAATAAAAATTTGTGGTAACCAGGCGTTTTCTTGAGTTAAATGGGTAAAAAGACAAAGTATCGGCCATAGCAACGGCAGTTATGGAATATTTTGGAACTTTTCCAACTCTACATATATTATTTTATATAAACTACAGTACATGATTTTTGTTTTCTAACATAAAACAATCCTACTAAAATTTTTATGTAATTCATAGATTTGGCAAATTTCATAAAACACTAGGGAGCCACCTTAACATACAGAACCAAATCCAGTTTCTACAATGTCCAGCATGGTGAAATCGCCTGATTTACATATGCAGCGATTATATGGAAATCACGCTTAAAGAAAGAGATACGATATTTTCATTTAATTGAATCTGCACAACAAACAGGTCAACTAATTAAAAATAAGTAACGCAAATTAAAGAAAATAATTTATGGATGAGGTTGAACAAGATATCGAGAATTATCGAGGCCGAATTTTGTGTTGGCCTGAGACGAAAAACGTAAACTGAGGCTTTCATAACTGTCAATATCATGCGAAAACCGAGGAAATACTGCCGTAAAACTAATCACGACAAACAAATCTAAGTCAGACTTCATTCTTTGTAAACAATTTTAAACAAATTCGGTACAAGCACGCTAAACATAAATTTACCCTAAAACTTTGCTTTTAAGACCTTATGCTGCTTAGTATGCAGTATACCTTGTTAGTTTTTACATTAACATCACATTTTTATTACCATCATCAATATGTAACATAATAATACGAAAATATAAAATTATTCATTAAATAAAATTCGGTATTCATTAAATAAACTCCTTAATTTTCAAACAAAAATACTTTGTATTACCTCAGGACTCAAGATATTTCCGGAATTTCTCCAATTTTGTTCTTTAGCTTTGTTAATCTTCTGCAACTGGCAATAATGAACAAACACAGAATAAACATCGCAAATATTACAAGGGAAACAATGCTCAACCAATAATCTTCGCATTGCAAACCTGTTGTTTGTTCCACCGTTGTTCTTGTATTGACTGCATGTACTTGTGGTAAGCATCTTCCTAACATATTAAATAAAGGTTAAGAATAAAAAGAAACAAATAGCACAGGAATTATTAAAAAAATTAAAGATACCTGTTCCTTTAACAACTGTTGTCTTCTTTTTTCTCTAGCATCATTTTCCTTAGCTTTTTCCTAGAATTAACAGGTAAAACCCGTGTAAAAATCAAAAAGATTCTAAAGATTTAAACATGTCTTACTATTGGTCTTGTTACCACGGTGACATATTGGGACATAGTCTGGGCTTTTTAAGTATTTAGCAGGCCGGTGTTGAGAATAGGCTGGTTCATTGAGATAGTCAAGGTTCTCATTTTTAC
>JAOBAZ010005794.1:0-13580 GCA_026546875.1 Pteroeides caledonicum | reverse complement strand
ATAGGGGGCGTTGGTGCTATAGGGGGCGTTGGTAGTATAGGGGGCGTTGGTGATATAGGGGGCGTTGGTGGTATAGGGGGCGTTGGTGGAATAGGGGGCGTTGGTGGTATAGGGGGCGTTGGTGGTATAGAAGGCATTGGTGGTATAGAAGGCGTTGGTGGTATTGGGGGCGTTGGTGGTATAGGGGCGTTTGTCGTATAAGGGCGTTTGTCGTATAAGGGCGTTTGTCGTATAAGGTGCGTTCCAATTCTTAATGCCTATCGCAACTCTACACTTGGTACTCAGCCTTTACTTACTGTTATTTCTATCCTCTTTAAAATTTTAATCGGTTGTTCCAGCGACTCTATTGCCGTGTGATACCAGTGGCAAAGCCAGCCCCAAAGGTTGGTCCTGCTGTGGCAAAGCCGGCCCGCAAGGTTGGTCCTGCTAAGCAAATTTCAAACAATTTCTATTAATCATTTCTTTAGAAATTCCTTGTTTTTACGGTTCTTGAACATGGAAATATTTGCATAGCATGACTAAATTGTCAGGCTGGCTACGCTACTGTGTAAGACCCAGAGTCCACTGGGTCACCTCTGTTTCGGGCGTTTTACAAGAATGTTTTACCTCACGTGCCTATTGGTAGTATCTATTCAACGTTTGTTTATAAACGTTGCACCTTAGTCCTTAATGTCAGCGTACATATGCATCCAAAATATTAACCATTCAGGGGGAGCGCTACTAATATTGAGAAGAATTATTGTAATAATCCCCCATGCATGCAAATTAAACAGCTTCCGCTTTTCCAGGAATTTTGTAACTGGATCAATGCGCCAGCCATTCGCACTTTCGTTTTATCCTTGTATCATCGTTGCAAAGCCTTCGTAACAGTTGAAAAATGGCAGCTAATTGGGTTCCTGGAGAACCAGTAACTGGCAAAGAAAAAGTATTTCCCGGCAGACACGTTACGCAAGCCGAATGGCAGCCTGAGTGGAACCTGGAGTTCGGTGGTAATTGGACATATGATTACATATCAGACTATGAATGTTTTTTCCCTCATCCTATTGGAAACATTCTAGATAGTTACCCACATTTACTTCTAGCCAAGCAGCAAGGTTTCCCTACCCATCACTGACATTGCCCACTTCACAAATGCGCCAGACGCCATTCTAAACACTGGTGGATTTTGTGGCGGTTTAAAAAAGATAAACGAAAACTTGGACAAGAGTGGTGTGTTTGAACATCTTTCTTGGTGGACTCCTATTTTTCCAGAAAGTGTCGCGATTATGGTACGTAACCACATGGGAAAATTATTACAACCAATTTGTCCAGCTGATCCAACGATCGTCGACCAATTCGCCACATCGGCAGCATTTAGTTCTAATCCCTTTCAATGTATCAACCATGTATGCTACTATTCTCACAAATTCCAGTACAAATTAGCAGAAATGTTGCAGTTTTATAATGAATACTGCATGGAAAAATATCAAGCAAGCATACAACTAAAAATCCTTGGAACATTTGCCTATAAAAAAGAAGTCATGCACGCCGTTCTTGTGTGCAGCCAGCCAAATGCTTGCAGTTTGTTTGCGCAATATCCAGATATATCGACATCAGCTGTTGTAAGGCCGGTTGTAACAGAACAAAATGGCGTTAATTGGTTTTGGAAACCACAAGCCACAGCCACAGAAATCACACGGCTTGACCCTTACTATCAACCATTTCCAATGTATCGTCGTTGGGAGAATGTCGCTTTTGCATTTCATTTACCTGACGGTAATGATGTCTTTCCTGTTGGTGATTTGTCGTCACATTGTTTCCCTTTGGCTTTGGCACAAGCGAATATGCCTTTACTTACCAACTAACTTGAAGTAACTTGAAACCTTAAATATTTAGTCATTTATAGTCAAGATAGTTATAAAATCTTCGTGTATAAATATCATGGCATATGCTAATGTAAGAAATATGAAATTTTAGCAAATTAAATTAGATTAAGAAACCTAAAACTTAACAGAATTATGTACAATAGCATTTTGGTATTTGTGTATTACCACCTGAAGATGGAGTTGTGCTTTGAAACTGTGTAAACAAATGTTCGACTTGAAAGCCTTTGTGGTCGATGTTAATGTAATAAAGAATTTTGTCATGTCACAGAAACTTCAATTTAAATCTCATATAATTCACTCTAACAATTCATGAACAAATTCGCTAAACACATTACTCTGATTTAGTCACATTCAGAAATCATTGGTTTGACAATGACTTTGGAATAAACTAGAAATATCACTTAATATCTAGCCTCCACTGCAGGCAACAAATTGGTTTTCTAAGTAACAAAATAGGAGATTTTCGGACAAGAACGACGATTTTGATGTTTTGTCCGAATATTACAAACATCGAGAGGCTGGGAACGAAAAGTGGGAGTGGCGCTGTGGGAAATAAGTATCATTTATATATAGACCTGAAGCGAGGGGAATTCGATGAAATATTTCCCGAATGGATAAATGATACATATCTAGTTTCAGTCTAGTCAGGCGCGAGGCATGCCACGCGTGGCACACGCGAACTCAAGTACCTCGCTGCAACGGTGTATTCGACTTTTATACCATAATATGAGAAAACTCGGTGGGACCCCATCATTAATTGCCTGATCATCGCTAATTTACGGTTGAGATATAATATTAGCTTATACACCAGATATATTTTCAGTTCATCATCAAAAACACTATTGGTTACTCTTCAGGTTATGTCAACTGTATAACCACTAACAATTTTACTACCAGTTTGTATGCATTCTTCTCATAGTCATTAGCTAATTTGACCGAGGTTGACAAATTTTTGCACGTACATGTTTTGCATGCATGTATATGGGTGCGTTAAGTATAGTTGGGAGTAAATGGGAACTCTATAAAGCTCGAGTTTGTTGTATAGTTTAGTGTGTATAACCGCCGACAAATCTCTTCCACTTTTTTATTTTGCACTTTTTTATTTTGCACTTTTTTATTTTCCCGATGTCCCAATCAACCAGAATCCCGATGTCCCAATCAACCAGGATCACGATGTTTCAATCAACCAGTATCCCGATGTCCCGACCAACCAGTATCCCGATGTCCCAATCAACCAGGATCCCGATGTCCCGATCAATCAGAATGCCAATGTCCCAATCAACCAGGATCCCGATGTCCCAATCAACCAGGATCCCGATGTCCCGACCAACCAGTATCCCGATGTCCCAATCGACCAGCCATCATCTGTTGTAACAAGAGATGCCGAAAACAAGTTTACTTGGAATCCACAAGCTACAGCAACTAAAATTACACGTCTTGAAAATTTCCAGAGAGTCCGGATCTCACTAATCCAAATCGGATAACTGATCCAGTTTGGGCCGTCGCTGGGAGCACGTGGCTTTTGCGTTCCATGTACCAACTACTTTCTTTATTGATGATTTGGAATCACATTTGAAGGAACACGACATTTGAAGTAAAAAATCTATAACTAGTAAAACTGATAGAGCTATCCAGTTTCAAAATATAGTTAGTTTAGGTTTGTAGTAGAAAAGGTACCTCTGGTTTCTTCCTATAGTAACACTGGACTGATAAGGGATGTCCCTCACTGGAACTCAAACTATGACAGAAGTGAGAACTGAATATGAGTACAGTGAAGAGTTTAAGATAACAATTGGTGTACATCATGTATTTCTGTAACTGGATGAGAACAAGTGTCTACTATTTCAGTTGAAAGGACATAGTCAATACATTTTAAGTTTACCAATATAAAGGAACTGTAAAAATGATATATAACATCACTTTAGTTTTATTAGTGAGATGTTTCAGTTTAAAAAAAATTGACTTGTCTGTTATCTTGGATTTAATTTTGACCTCATTCAGTATATTCATCATAGGCAGGGTAATGACCTCACCAAACCGATACCTCTTTGAAACAACATGTTTACACTGAAAATGTATGGCTATATTTATCTAGGCATAAAGAAAGTATATTTTATTCCCAAAATATTCTGTGGTTCTGCAGATAAAATTTTCGAGTTACCCAGCCAATGACGTAACATGGAAATCGATGAATATCCAACATGGCGGCATAAGATCATCTTCAAGTGAAAATATCTTGTTAAATGAAATAAAATTCTGGGAGATTCTTTTTTAATTAAAGTTCATGATTTTAAGTCTTTTAAATGACAAACGGAAGTCATCGTAAACTACTCGGCGGGGACCTCCCTTGTGAGGATTGTGACAATAGCGCCGTTGTGAAAAAAATTTGCTACATCATTCAAATGTCATAAATAAGATGAGGATAAATTTTTACTGCATTTTTACTGCCCTTAAAAAATTGACATATTCTTGTACAAATCAACTATTGAAATCAACCCAGGTCCAATCCAGTAAATGGGAACGTCACATGTGGCAACGTGAAGGATGATATTTAAAAAAAGCGAGCGAAGCAAATATGGCGAACGAAGTATTCGATTTTCAAAATAATTTTATATCAAATAAACTGTTATGGCTAATTTTAGTTACCTGTCTTATCAACCTAAATCAGGTATGGGAAATGTACGCTCCACTACAACTTTACGGAAAGCAGAGAATGAGCAAACATTAAATATGGTTTTATGTATTATTATTATTATATAATAAGTATACTCAACTGCTCTATACTAATTACTAATACTGTAGTAGTGTAGTGTATAGGTGATTTGTATTGATTACTCATTCTTGTTGTTAATAAAGGCCCAGTACGACGATGTCCGATGTAAATGTGTTTGTCCTAAAGATACACTACAAAATAATATTGTCGTAAAGTATGTTGCAGTTGAACAGTGGTAGGTACAATTATTGAATGAATTAACTTCTTTAGTTCTTGTTGGGCATAATATAAAAAGCAAATCTGCCGACTCTTTTTCACGGTCTCATGATATTTAGCGAATATAATTTTTTACTGTTGTGGCACTTTCATATGTGCTTGTTTTCTCAGCAATGGATTTTATGCAATGAGAAATCAAAAAAAGTTTTGGGTGTATTTTATGTTTTTAGTACATGCAAGAATGTGGTGCATTTGGAAGAGAGTATCTGTCTTAGATGCCAGTGCAAATATGAAGCACGAAACACAACATTGATAAAAGTATGAATGTTCAATTTATTATTTGTCAACTATTTTCTAATATATATAAAATACAGTGTATACATATGTATTAAAAATTCAAAGTACCTTGGTATAGACCAGGTAGAAAGGGTGGTCTAAGTAGCACTCCATCCTCACTGTATACTGGTAACACCTGGTAATGCTAGTTTATACCAGATAAAACACCATGAGGTAGGTAAGTGAAATGATTAAAAAGCAAAATATGACATTTCTTTTTACTTTCAGGTTGTCATCATCTTTATTATTGTCATTTTATTCATACTTGTTACATATATGATTGGTTTATGGATTCACTCATACTGGAAGCCAGAAGGACTCAGTGTCACATCTGATGTTGTAAGTACTTAAGTTAAAATACGAGCGACAGATCTGTATGGGTATTTATAATGGTGGGTGCATAGCACGAGCCATGATTGTAAATCCCATACAGATCTGCCGCAAGTATTTTAACATGCTTGTGAAATGAACCAAAGAATGTGAAATATGAATATTGATCAGGAGCATTTTAAAAAGTTAATAAGAGCATGCTAATTAAGATACATCTATATCAAAGTTAAGAATACTAATTATCAGATTGTTAACTTGTATGAGGGTTTACAAAGATGTCATGGGACATAAATATGGAGAATTTATTGGGTAGTTAACTCATTAATTATTCATTTATTAATTTCACAAACTGTATGATAAACAATGTTTAAAAACCAAAAAAAATGCTTTGTTTGACTGTATTAATTCTTAATTGCATACTATTTGTATCACATCTACTGAAAATGAAATTTACTCAAATATTTATATTATCCCAGTTTGATAGCTGACAAGCAATAGCCAATTTTCATCCAATTTTCTACACTTTTTCTAGATACAAGAAAGACTTGTTGCAAGATCAAGGGCATTATCTCGGATTGACAACAGAGTATCACGATGGAAAGCCAGTGTTGGTGAACAAAGAAGAAATGTTTATGACCATCATTCCATGCTCAGCTAACATATTCTACACATATTGTTTATAATTAATGTTACATACATGCTGATAATATTTTCAGTACATTACAGTACTTATTGTACAGATATGAAATATGTGACAGTAGATAAAAATGTATGCATACACATGTACATTTGTGACAGTAGAGTAATTAAGGCACGTTGCCAGAGGAATATTTTTTGAAATCAGATTATTTTCTCTTATTTACAGTAGACAAGTAGTCATTTTTGGGCTGTAGTAAGGCATATTTGAAAAGTTAAACAAAATTGGGTAGCTATCCATATAACACAATAGGAGACATACACCAAATAAAACATTCACCTTGGACTCAATATTTGAGAAGACAAGAAGAGACAATTATGACAGTGATATTTCGAATTTTGAAATATCACTGTCATAATTGTCTACTCTTGTCTTCTCAAATATTGAGTCCAAGATGGATCTTTTATTCAGAGTATGTTTCCTATTGTATTATATGAGGTTATCGGCTGGAAATGGATTTTGGTATATCCATATAATAGTAAGACTGAATGTGAATTATTAGAGAACATAAATAACATACCTAAACATATTGACGTTTTTAATGAAATAGTTGTTATATTCATTGTACCCCTTCATTGTAAGATTGACTTGTAGTCTAATTGTTTGTAAATAACATAGTTGTTTACAAACAACTATGTTATTTACTGGCACAACAATAACCTTTCTTCCAATTTACAAAGTTGTGAACAGCTTAATAAATTTAAATCAGTTGTTCACCTGGTTGAGTAGTGAAAACAAGTAGGACCTTAAATGTGAGACACAGCTCTTAAGCTTAACTCATTTTAACAGGCTGTTTTCGGTACTTTTCTTGAGAACTTATAAGGTCTCAGAATAGTATGGAAGAAGCCAGAACACTGCACAAATGCTCAGAAATTTAATTAACAATTGCTTACCAAAGTCGAGGTGAATATTCACCGGCGATAAATAAGCAAAGTAAATAGTTTTTAGTATTACTTTACTAATTGTCAAATGCAAAAACGTGTTTGGAAAACGATTTTGGGAAAAAGCATTTGTCTGGCTATTAAATAATAATGCTTCATATTTACTAGCCAGCTAGCCAATTAAAATGCTTGAAAGGCATCATTTCCTGGTAAAATGTTCCTGGCAAAAAGGCAACCACATCATACAACATGAGAAACAAAACAACTACCGGTACTTTTCGTGGTATTTGTTTTTGACATTCCAGTTTAAAACAGGTTTTCTAGAGCAGCTACTATTCCCAATTAACATTCATGTCAATGGTCTTTCTTTGTAATATATATTCTACGACAAATGAATGACCTTGCTAGTTTGTAAGATTCATATTAGAAAGCAATTGTTTCTATTCTATGCTTTCTTTCTAAAGCCCGGCATACACTAGAAACAAGTTTCCGAAACAAGCATCCGAAATTTGTTTCGCTTTCTCTACTAGCATTATATTTATGCTACAAATTATGTTACAAAGCGGGTTACAAAACAAAACCGTCAGTCAACCGTCGGTCGTAAAATTTGGAAAAGTCAAGTTCTGTGTGAAGGTAAAATGTAATAAATTAAGAAAAAAATACACAAGGATGTGGACGAATGTGAAACGTTGAAGAAGTTGAATATCTAACAAAAATCCTGTTGATTTGCATAACTTTTTGATCATTTTCATCGATAATTTATGTATTGATGTTATGAATTGCGAACGTTCATAATTAATTAGCAACAGCGTATAAAAACATAGTATAAGCAATATACAACATTCATGTCCGTGGTGTATCTTTGCGCTGACCATGTTATATAACTGATACAACACGGTCGCTCATGTTGTACATATTAATACAAATGTACTGGTAAATTTCTTTCAAATGGGCAAGTATAAATATTTACTAAAAGTTTATTAGATAAGTTTATTAGAAAAGTTTATTAGATTTCGTTTTTTGATACGCTCATGTTTCTCCTGCATGCACTGTACATGCGCTACACACATGCTGTACATGTGCTGTACATGCGCTGTACATGTGTTCTACATGTGATGTACAGGAAGTGAACAAGATCCAGTTGTTCGTAGATGAACGTATATATCTACCATAAAAACAGTTCGCTTCTTACCAAAAGCTCGTCACGATAAACGCGTGCAAATAACGGCATGGCATATATACGGCATATGAATGTCGCCATTCTCTTAAATTTAGCACAAAAACCAAAGTAGGAAATGCCAGTTGTTTCATATATATGAACTGAAACTCCAGAGGTGCAATCTCGGGTCGAAAGTGGAGCATAGCCATACGCTACAAACCATCACATATCTTGTTACTATAGCAACAACTGTTGATACAGGTACATGCACTGGAATGACCACTGCACCAATTTTCATTCCCTGAACCATGGTAACTATTGTGGTAGTGTTACTGGTCGGTAAAGCAGTGTTGTTATGTACTTCTCTTTATAGCGTAGACAGGAACTCACGACCATTACACCATCCTTTGGTAAATTACAAGAAATAAAAGTTAATAACTGTGATATTGTATGATGCCTCAGTCAGTGTGCCTAGACACTCTGCACTACAACCATAGATAACTGAGATAAGAAATGAACCGTATAGCTCTACCTTAGACAAGTAAAATCGCCTGGCGTTAGTCTACGTAAAATAATAAAAGTCAACTGCGGTCCGAAAGGGTTAACGAGATTGTTTTTAAGCCTTTCTGGACCGTAGCTCTACCTTGGGCAAGTAAAATCGTCTGGTGTTAGCCTACATAAGATAATAAAGTCAACTGGGATCCGGAAAGGATTGAGCAGTCAAAATAGGAGAGGGGGTGGTAAACGTGGACAATACAGTATACCTTAATAGATAATGCATACAAATGGTTAACAGAAACATGGCCAGGTTCTTGAAGTAGAGAAGGTTCATTGACATCTGGGACGCCTTTGTTGAGATTGACATTAAGAAGATGAGGAGGTAAGGCTGGTGGTACACTAGAGTGAACACCATCACCTTTCACCACAACTGGATTTTTGTGTGATGGTATGAGCTGACCATAGGAACCAGCAGTCGACCCTAGGCTCCCAAAAGAGCTCACGGATTTCTTGTCATCACATTCAAGAGCCTCCATCACCTCGAAGTCTGATTTTTGAATATTGACAATGTTGTTACGGCCACCAAATGTATCACAAGTCGTCGGCTGTGAGAAAATAATAATAATAAATAATGGTAATAGAACGAATATGAGTGCAATTAATGACAAATCGTACGAAAAAACCAACCGCGTAACGGGAGGTTGATTTGTTCACGAGTACGATTTTGGTATTATATCGTACTACTTATTGATTATATTGTACTACTTATTGATTATATTGTACCAGTTATTGATTATATTGTACTACTTAATGATTATATCGTACTACATATTGATTATGTTGTACTACATACAAAAAGTGAAATTAAAGCTCAAATTGTACTTCTCTTAGCCAATGAAATTGCATCAATAATGCACTCTCTAGTTTGTAAATTGTTATTGAAAGTAAAATCTAAAGACCGTAGTCTTTTCTCACAATAGAAGCGTACAGTAGCGAACAATTTGAACACATGCAGAAGCGCCACTTCGTGATACAACGTGCCTCGTATTTTTATGTAAAAAATATGCAGTTTACTGGCTGAGACCACCAGTCCAGCGTGCTGATTGGCCAGAGCATAGTCTACTGGAAACATGCGTAATGACATATGCGCTGGGACAAAAACGTCAAAGGTCGGAACGCCGAAGCGGTCCTACTGTATATTTTAAACTTCTGACAGAAGACACAGTCAAAATCGCCACTGTAAAGGGAGCCTTAGAAAAATCGGTTCGAAGAACCCAGTACGCTTCATGGTCGATCCAGCACTAGTGCACTTAATTTGCATACCACGTTTAGCCAATCAAAATTTTAACCAACTTGTTTTGTTATGCAAACTAGGTGCACTAGTGCTGGATCTGACTATGCACTTGGTCTAGACCTCTGCTCTATTCGTGAGCTACTCGCCATTTCTTAAAAGAAGAAAATTATGGTGAAGACATACCAGGTTTGGGTCATGGATCCACTGTCCATCAACAAAAAATTTAAATTGATGTTCCCCTTCGGGTAGTTCAATAATTGTGCTGAAGTCACCATGGCTAAAAAAGAGAACATGGAAAAGATATAAAATTTATTTTTGCGTCCATAATCTACTGAAAAACAGCTTTTTGATTGGGATTACAAAATGCTTGTTAATGCATTCTGTAATCCCAGAGTGCGGACCAGGGTTGCCAGATTCCTGAATAATTAGGCCAAAAACGGTTTCAATGGCACTTTTTTTTCTTTGTTTTTTCTTGTTTTTTTTTTGTCTTCTTAACAGCACTAATGGAATGTTTGGCCTAATTATTCAGGAATCTGGCAACTCTGGTACGGACTGCCGCTAAAATTCAAAATGAGTTCAATGAATTGAAAATATTGTGAAAAAAGTTACGCAATGTATTCGGACGATAGCTAACGTATTGCAAGCAAGTTTTTCTACCCTTTGAAGGAAAACAACTTAATATTACTTTGAGTACGGTAGGTCAAAACACGAAGGACCTTGATATTATTGATGATTTATTCAACACACCTTTTTGTCGCGGCAAAAAAATATATATAAGTACACGTTATTTGCTGTTTAGGTCAGTCGGTACTGGAAAAACATTTTCCTCGGTCTTAAAAGCGTCCTTTGACCTTCGGTCCGGGCAGAACAAGGTTTCACGATTAAACAACTAATAACAAGTTGCTGTGACTTAGATAAACTTGTAACAAAGTTGCAGGATTAAACAACTTGTTGATAACAAGTTACTGCAATTTGCCAACAAGTCTGGAACAAGGCTTGCGAACACATCTCTCATGCGGCTGGTGACTGCGACTAGTAGTTGTGTTATGTAGTCCTAGATCTTATTAAACCCCCTAATAAATAAGTTATGCAATTTAAGCGATTTGCGCGCAACAAAGCGGCCAAAGGGGTGAGATGTGTGCCCATGGGAAACAGTGTCAATTTACTCCTAACATCAAAAAACACCTAGCCTGAGAAAACAGACGCCATCCCCCCCCCTAAGGGCGACCGCGAAATGGCGTCTGTTTTCTCAGGCTAAAAAACACCAGATATATTAGAAATTACCTTTTATTCATAGGAATTCTAGCATTCCAGTCAGTAAAACTCCCTGACAAATACACCTCATCACCACCATTTTCCCATCTGAATACGGTTGGGATAGTTCTTGTAAGCTCTGGATCAGGACTATCTTGTCGTTCAATATCATAACCTAATTCAACTAAATCAGTCTCACTAAATCCAGCAAATTTCGGATTAATTTTTATCTCTTGAGTCTTCTCGACTGTAGGTTGAACAGGAATGCCAGTATTGTCATCTAACAAGAAGAACAACAGTTTTAAAGTGGCCCTATAAAAGCTCTTATGCAAGTCTCTAGGAAAAACGTCCTATCAAACTTATCAAGTAAAAATTTGGGAAGGTATGTTTTGTTTAAAGCTCGTGCTTTTAAAAAGGATGTCAAGTCTGTTCAGCATTATCACTATCAGTTCTACCTATAACAAAAGGTATGCTTATAACAAAAGGAAGAGCAAAGCCCTCAGAAAAAAAATTAGGGATGAAAGAGTTTCTGAAATAACTACAAAGGGCAATTCACCACCATTTTAAAGTG
Source organism: Pteroeides caledonicum (assembly GCA_026546875.1). Lineage (NCBI taxonomy): Eukaryota > Metazoa > Cnidaria > Anthozoa > Scleralcyonacea > Pennatulidae > Pteroeides > Pteroeides caledonicum. The sequence continues at coordinate 1,766 of JAOBAZ010005794.1, read as the reverse complement.
GGAGGAGAAATATATCTTGGTCATTATATAGTGGGGGTGGCAGCTCAACAGTATTAATATTAGGCCACAGAATAAGGAATAAACAGAAGGCCGACTCAGTCATACAACGTGTCCCCAATATTTTATGCAGTTTACTGGCCTGAGTAATGGCGGACTAGCCAGTTCAGCTTATTGGCTGTTTTGTTAATTAACATGCAGTTTACTGGCCAGAGTAATGGCCAACTGCATGCGTAATGCGATATGCACGAGGACACAAACTTCAAAGGTTCCGACTTGAGTCGATCTTCTGTTTATTCCCAATTCTGTGATTAGGGTAAAAAATACTCCACACCCCATATGGAACTGGGGTGGCCAAAGCCCCACAATATATATTAAAGGAGAGGTCAAAATATATTCCACACCCTCAGGTAATGTTAGGACCAGCCCCCAATATAAATATATAGTGGGCTCAAAAGATATTCCACACATAATATGTTGGGTGCAAATACTAAAAGAATTATTGTGTTTGTTGTTGCCTGGATAGAAAAAATTATATTATTAAATTTTATAATTGCTAAAATACAAAGGCAACCTCTACAACAATTTGACAATGAAAAATCAACATCCATGTAATACCCAATATATTTTATGCAGTGCAGATAATCATACTAGAAAGCACAGCACTTTCAGTCTGCCCTTACTTATTTACCACTAGATTCATTGTGACTGTAATTATGATATATGGTTCTTCACTTTACAGAAACACTTAACTTTACTTTTACCATACTCAGACAGGAAAAAATTATCTACCATTTTCATCTACTGTAAACAAGTTTATAATGTAAACAAGATGATTTTAAAAGAGGAGGTTTATGTGAAAGAAATTCTCGTTGCTTTATTTGAAAGAACTTGTAAACCTAAAAAGCAACTTCTTTTGTAAATTTTTGTCTTCAACATTCATTTTTGAAACATTTTCCTCAAATTGCTTGCTGAGTTGTAACCCTATTCACTGATGCTGCCATCATAATCTCTGCAAACATCAAAAGCAATCTAATTCCTACATCCCACTGAGTCCTATATTTGGTACTTTACCTCTCAATGTCAATGATATCAATCTAATCATTCTCACCTCTGACCTTTCCAATCTTGCATTCTATATTAGTCCAAGACTCACTCAGTCTCATACATATATCATTAAGGCATTGCTCAAACACTTTGATATTATGTTGAAATGTATTTTCTTATTACCTTGGATATGTTGCCTTTTTAGGAAGAGTCAAGCTTGCCCCTAACGTAATTACATATAAAGTTTGTAAAGGAGATGCAACCACCAGCATGAAAACATTAGCTTGGTAGCCATTTAGGATGCAGTCCTTTACTTTTGGAAGAGGCTTTCATAAACAATTAAGTTGGAAAGGCAAATTCACTTCAACAACAACAGACAATGTTTATTGTTTATTTAACTAAAATTAGCAGAAGCAGTAGCATACCCAGCCTGACAACTTAGCCATGCCATACAAATATGTTCAATTGAACCGTAAAAACAATAAATTTCTGTAGAAATTAATATTGGTAATGAATTGAAACTTGCATAGCAGGACCAACCTTGCAAGCTGGCTTCACCACTGACCAGAATGTTACATGTTTGCAAACCATATTATTTACCGGTACACCTCAAACACCTGGTAAGTGAAAATATATTATCATGCAAATAGCCTGTTTAAAAAAATGTTAAGTCAAAATCTTGTAAAAACGCATTCAGGATCTGTAAAAAAAATCAACTGAAC
>JAOBAZ010005683.1:0-13584 GCA_026546875.1 Pteroeides caledonicum | reverse complement strand
TTCGAGTTCGTTATCCTCGAGCAGGTTTTCACTGACCTGGTTGATAAACTCAAGCAGTATCAAATCGTAAAAAGTAAAAACTGGAGAGAAAATGAACAATAACGTTTTGGAAGTCAGGAAGTTTAGAATCTAACAAGTTGTTATACCAACCATAAAACCAGCACGGTCATTTCATTCGATGGCGTTAAAAATAAACGCGATATTTCAATATGTAAATTTTCTATGTCCTACATATGACGTCATAATTACCTCATTTGAATACTTGATAACTCGAGAATGAGCGGAGATATGAGAAAACTGTCAGTCATCTACTTTACCATTTTACGAGTTTATTCAAATACGACAATAATTTTAATAGTAAAAAACTATTGCAGTAGCACTTTAAAACTGGAATACGGCTTCTTCCTTTTTTTCTAAATAAGCACCAGAAAACATTAGAGTTGTACTCCCTGATAAAAACCAGCATGGCTTCAAAGAAGGAATCTTTTTTAGTAGATGGCTAAAACATCAGAACTTTCTTTGTGCAGATACTTGTACTATCTCGTCCGTAATAAGTGACTTGTTCCATATCGACATTGGTATGTTTGACCCTTTGCATGATTAGCATTTGCACTATTCGCACTGGTAGATTCGCTTCTACTATACGTCAATAGATTTTCAGTTTGCAAAATTTCCGTTAAAGTACTAAATTTTTTACAAAAATACAATGTTCCGGTAAATCATATGTAAATGAAACCAGTAGATCGAAATGACAATTTCACACCAGCTATATTTGCATAATTCACATTTTATTAATAAAAAATTACGATAAGCAGCCATTTCTATAAAAATTATATTTTATACTCTTCTTTGAGGGAAATCTTGTCAATCATGCCAAGCCCGCGAATCGCTGTTGAATATAACTGACTGGTTAAAAGCCGTGATTCTGTAGCTTTAACTCTTACTTACATCCGTATTAGTTTTGTGATGTAACTACTTGACACAAGTGATATTGTATAATTCAGCATTACCTAATTGTTCACATTGGTGTTAAAATTCATTTCTCGTAAACTTGCCTCTTTATTGGCCAAATTTCACCACGTGACGGCATTTTGATAAACAGCATTGCACGGCTGTGCGTTATATCCATGAATGAAAATTTATTACTCAAATTAAGTATTGAAGCGGTTAAACCATTTTTGATATATTATATTAATACGGTTAAACCACGTTTGTCGTTTTTTCGTTCATGAACGCGTGCGTGTAAATCCTAAAAACGCACTTCAAGAATGCTTTAACTTTTAATTATCAATTATTAATTCTCAGTTAATTGTAAATTTAATGTTTAGCTTATCCGACATCTTTTGGTATTTTTCCGTGAAGAAGGAACAGAACACAGCAGATTTTGTCAGCAACTCTTGGCTCGTACATTAAGACATGGAAATAGGAAGCAGCCACCATGTTATATGGAGCTAAGGGTAAATATGTAAATAAAATAATGGGCTACTGAAAACTTAAAATTTTATCAACACGTGATTTTGTGGTTTTAACTTACAAATATCTACTAAATTTAGGCTAAAAAATGAAAACTGCAAATTTACGAACAATAACATGTGCTGACGTTGGTTAAAATGTATAATTTGTTACATATTATGCTCTTGTTGTCCACAAACCAGTCATTGTTCTCATTTTAAAATATAACATAGGCCGCCAACAGTTTAAACATGATTCCTTTGCCTGTCGCGCTAATGGATGGGACTGTGAAAGAAGTTGAAGTCGATGCCCAGGTTACTGGCAAAGAAATACGCACAATTATTGCAAAGCAGATTGACCTTGAAGATCAATTTGGTTTCTCTATTTTTTGCGCCGTTGATAACAATGTATGTATACTTGGGGAATCTAACGTATCTTTGTAACAGGTTAACGCAGGTAATGCATCGTTGATGATAACGGTGATAATGAAATGGATGAAAATGATTGTTGATGATAACAACGTTGATGTTGGTGTTGGGGAAGTTGTCAGTGTTGCTGCTGATGTCGGTGTTGATGCCAATCTTAATCTTGGCAAAAATATTCCTACATTACAGGTAAAAAGTGTTGGAGGCGGCAATGAACACGTAATGGATTACGTATCTCAATGTGAGCAGTATGGCAAAGAAACCACAGGACAAAGTGAACGTGCCGTTGATTGGAAACTTTACTTCGCCAAAGAACTGTTTACTCCTTGGCACGACGCCACTAAAGACAAAGTTAGCACCGATCTGATTTATGCCCAAATTATTCGTGGAATTAAACATGGCGAATACAGATGCGAAACGGTAAACTTTGTCTCTATGTTCCAAAACGTTTTTTTATTAGTTTTCTTAACTCCCTGTGTCTTGGCATGGCATTCATAGTGTTAATAAATTCTCATTGTTCATAATTTTCTCCAATAATTGCGACAACTAAATAAGCTCAATTGGACTTCATTAAGCTTAGCACCTGAAGATTAAGCAAATGATTAATGTTTATTAATATTGAAATTGTTTAGTTAGTTTTAGCAAGATACCCCAATGGCATTGCAAAATAATATATTTCAGTGTGAATAAGTGCACGGCCAGCGGAGAAAGAAAAAGAGAGCCGAGCGAATTTGAGAAGCAAAGGAAAGTCGATGAAATAAAAAATCATTAAAAGATAACAGGCATTTTAGAGGAGTTTTAGAGAAACATTTATTTGTATAGATATTTTTCGTGATCAGTTTCTTTTGCATAGATTACAGATTGACCGAAACCTTTTAGTGCAAAATCGGATTCTACTTACGTGGGATTTATAATGGTGTGACCATGGTGTTTATTTTTTTAAAAACATGCAATTAAGTGCACTATTTAAGCAATTAAAAAGTTAGCAGGGCTAAGGGTTGTCCGGTGACTGGGAAAAATTTGCAACAACTTGAAGTCAAAATTACGCACAGGTTTCACCCAAGGCCAATTTCAGACAAATATTGTGAATATACCTCATCAATGATGCCAAGTTGTAGCAGCTTAATGTCACCGATGAAATTTATTTGCAGTCCAGTGACTAAAGCCTGTTCTGAGTGAATTTTTAAATCCACTGTCGTCATTGTCATCAATGTAAATTCGTTCTTTGTTACTCTACACTTTTTTACCCCACGACCACATGCGTGACGCTTTAACTTCGTTTCTTTAAACATATAGTTCACATGATGATAAAACCCACACAAGACTCTGATTCTGCAGTTAAAAAGTCGTGACATAGGCACTTTAACTAGCACATGACTTAATATATAAAGCACCTATGAAGATCAAAAACATCGACAGCATGCAATTTAATTCCAAAAAAGGGTATCCTTACAAGAATGCTACATGTCGTGGAATCACGCTTACAGTAATCACATCTGATGATAATATCATCATGTCAATCCCGCAGTAGTGGAGCTGAGTGGAGTGCAATTTAGTCTGAAACCAAAAGCGTAATTACAAAAGTGTGTGATTACAAAATTCCAACCAGAAGTTTGACTTCAGAACAAAACTTTGACACGAAGATGAATTATCACTTTATTTTCCCCCAGTTATTAGAGAACATGCTCTGGAAGCTCAATTAAAACACAGTAGAACTAATTAACTATGTTGATCAACGTTTATGCAAATTTGGGTTCTTATTCGCCACATGTCCATTGTATTTTGAGACAATTCACAATAACAGCGCTTCAAAGTTTTGTTGTTACGCGTTAATGAGTAAGTCCAATTATTCATAGTGGTTGTTCGCGTTCCAAGGCAATACACACGCGACGAATAAGGACAACATTTCTGCAAAAACCTGGGCAATAACATAGATAAGGAGTCTTATTGAATCTTAATTGAGGTTCTAAACCGTGTCCCCTAATAACTGCGATTGTACTACTTTTGAAATTACACCTTAGTCCATAAATATTTTCTTGTTATTGAAAACAAATTCATACAGACAATGATTAGTTACCAAGTATGTCCAGTCACTGAAGACAGATTTTTTGCTTTGGCTTAGTGCTTACATCATATTTGCTCACAACAGGGTGGGATTTCAAGCCCCATATTGTGAGATTCGTGCTGAAACCGCACTCCTGAAAACCAAGAACATTGCTGGAAATGCTAGTGATTTCAAAATCGGTACAATAATAATAAAGTAAAATTTAACCATGATTTTAAAATTATTTCAAAATATTTTCAAAAGTTTTTCAATATCTTCTTGAAGGTATTGCGAAAACTTACTTGTGCATGTAATCTCCAGGCTAAAGATATAATTTTCTCTTATTCCTTTGTAACATTTGTATCCTTTTGTATTAGAAGCAAGAGTTAGCTGAGATTGCAGCAAACGAATATTACATCACACACGGAAATTATTTCGACAGAAGCCTGCTTGTCAGCCTCTTGCCATCGTATCTTCCTGATAAAGCTCTAGAAGGTGGAGGAACGTTAGAAAAATGGGCAGATATGGTGGAAGAGTCATTTCGACAAATCACTGTAAGTAGTGCTCAAGAACGACGTCAATGGTGGCAAGGGCCTTGTGGCAACTGTTGAACAAGGAGGACTTAACTGGAATTTTTTTCGACTGATGTATAAACTCCGAAGAGTTTATATATAACTTTTAGAAATGCCTGAACAATTTCCAATAAACCTCATTGTATGGTCAACGTAAGTGGTGTTTTGCATGATGGGATAATGATTCAAAAGTGCTATAGAGAGATTTATTGAAACCCTGACTACTTGTTTAAGAGATCAGAGTTTCAGTAGCTTAGTTTCAATAGCTTACCAGGCAATTACTTTCTCAAGTATTAGCCCTAAGGTTACCCGGGTACAATTAGTGATGCGAAGCAGCACACAAATTTAAATGGTTCTATGACAGTATAGAAGATAAAATGTACTTTTATGTGTTTATGTAGCAATACTACTCTGGTCAAGAGGATCGCAGGATTAAAGAAAACATCGTGGACTCAGCAAGATTGAAGTGGCCGTATATTTTTTCAAGATCATTTGATGTGCGACAAGTTTCAGGGCCCCCGTTACCATCACGATCTGTTGTTTTGTCAATAAATTGGAAAGGGGTCATCTTTTATGATGACTATGACAACAGTTTGCTCCACTTACGATATCGTGATATTGTTCAAATTGATAGAGGCGTTGCGTAAGTAAAATATTTTATTATAAATAATATAAATGGTACACTATAATTGCTCCCCGCGAGGTTTATAAAGCAGCACATTGACCTCTTAGTGTCAGACAAATTTTTGACCATTGCGAAATAAATAATTATGCGAAATGGATTTTTAATTTTGTTACGCTTGCTACAAACGTGATTAGGCGAAAATGGCAACGTTGTAGCATTTTGGGATCTCACCAAAAACCGTTGTACTTTTAACGAACACGCACGCTAAATACCGAAAGATGTATCTGGTGTATATTTTATAATACTAAATTGATGTTTGAGAATTTTTTTATGAACGGTCAAGCCTCTCGAAGCCAGGAAATTCGCAATAAATTTAAGTGTATTTGGATAGTACAGATTCTTTTAATATCATGTAAAGAGATCCTCTACTTAAAAAACAAATATCAACTAAATACATTTAAGTGGCGTAAAACAAACATCTATATGCTTTCAATTTGTCTTAGCTGTATCTTACATTTGTAGTTTATTTTCAAAGATGAGCCTCTGAATGACGTAAGTTGGTTCCTTGACTTATTCCTCAATAGTTTTTGCCCATTAATTGCATCATTTTTAACATTTCAAGGTGTCAGTAACAGTTTAATGATATTTTAACAGTGGAAATTTTAACAGGAAAGTTAAACGACAAATTGCTCTAATAGAATTGTAAAACACTATTCAAAATGTTACCAAACATCTTAGAACTATAAAACAATTCACAGCTGTTGTTTATCGTTTTTACCATAGAAACAGTAATGCTTCAAAATAGCCACAAGTTGCGCGTTGGGCGTTTTTATAAGGCAGGCGAGTTCAGTGACCCCCAATTTTTTTTTCATCAAAATATTTCATAAATATTGGTGATAAATAGAGCAATTTTCAAAATGTTCTACGAAAGCAAATTTTTTTTTTGTGTTAGAATACAATTTTCTAGGATTGAAAAATCAGTTTCGTAAAATTTTGTAAAAATCTCTCTATCGGCTACAAATTATAATTATTTTTAAAATATTTTAATAAAAAAAATTGGGGGTAACCGAACTCGTTTGTCAAATAAATACGCTCAAAAGGCAATTAGCGGCCATTTTGAAACGTCACTGTTCCTATAGTAACAAGTGACAAACAACCTTTGTTTTGTATTTCTAAGATGTGTGGTAAATATTAAAATATTTTAATAAAAAAAATTGGGGGTAACCGAACTCGTTTGTCAAATAAATACGCTCAAAAGGCAATTAGCGGCCATTTTGAAACGTCACTGTTCCTATAGTAACAAGTGACAAACAACCTTTGTTTTGTATTTCTAAGATGTGTGGTAACATTTTGAATATTGTTCAGGATGCTGTTGAAACATTTTGTGGTTTAATTTTTCTGTTTAAAATTTCCACTGCTAAAACATCACTAAATTGCTACTTGCCACCTTAAGTAATGACTAATCAATGGCAAGTGCTTTGGTCATACTTTACTAACTATAAGAAATAAATTGGCGGTTATCAACTAGTCAAGCAACCAAGTTACGTCACCAAAAATCAAAATGGCGGCCCCGGTGGATTTAGAGGTGCAACTTTGATTGTAAATTACAAATGAGGGATACAGTTAAAAGAAATTTATGCTTTAAGAAAATAAGAACATTAGGAATAACATAAACAGCATGAACTCTTTTAAGGGTCTCTCAGGCCTTTAAGCCTAATTTTCACTAGCGACGTAAGTATGAACACCAGCTAAGACAAAAGACAAAACAAAAAAATGCAGTAAAGTGTGGGACATAAGCATTGACATAAGCCCAAACATAAGCACAAGACTTCAAGCGTAAGCTAAGGTAGAACAAAAGCAAATTCAACAGAAAGTTCTTTCTTTTTTGTCTATTAAATCACCAGAGCAACATTCATGCTTTGTTTTCTTGCTTATGCTTATGTGGCTAGTGAAAACCAGGCTTCAAGGCGTAGCGTTAGAGCATGGCTTGTATGTTGGATTAACTCCAGCTATACATAGACATATATAAAAAGACAAGTCTATAGAAAGAAAATCTCTACTGTATATCACAAATTAATAGAAAACACAAATGCATACACATCAGTGCCAATGTTTCATTACATAGTGAATAACTACTATTCACGGTGATTGGCTATTTGTGTTAGACCGGCAACAGCCTTGTGTGACTGTAATACAGTGTTTTGAAAAGCAAACAACACATGTTTGACGCCCTCAATACTGTAATGTGTCATAAAAAAAAAGGTGTAACTGTGGCTTTTATGGCGATAATGACTTGTCAAAATTCGATTACTCTCGGGCTAATTTGATTTTCTACTGGTAAATTTTAAAAAAAACAGCATCAGTGATTTGTACCGCTTTCCGGACAGGACGTGAATAACGGCGATCTCTGTAAATTTGATACATGGTAAGTCTAACATCAATAACAACGTGAAATAGCTTAATAAATTAAATTGCGGCTTTGTACTGTTGAATTGACACTAAATTCCATAACCTGTTTAGGAGTTATACCTTTGGGTTTTTCTTCCCCACTTAAAACTCAAAATTGTGTCTAAGAGTATAAAATTAAATACAATATTCATAAACCTTTAGCTCGTAAAAGCTACCGTAGAAACCTTTAGCTGGTTTCGACGAATGATTTTGTATTAAATTTACTGTTATACATTTTCATTTAAGGAGAAACGATGTAATAACCCTTTCAACAACAAAAAGAGGGACTTACGGATTCGCGAGTGAAAATGCTTCAACAATTAGGGATATTTTGATTTACGTTTGGGATGGCCTGAAAAGACGTTCGCGATACTGTGTGGCATTGATTGATTATCCAAGAGGTAACTTTTGATATTTTGTTGGAATCCAAGTGTTTTCTTTATGGCTTAATTTCGAAATAGGATATAGGAATTTAACGTAATATAATCAGTAATGTAACAAGTAAAGATGGGCCAATACCGATTACTTGGTTTTCGATACCACCCGATACCAGGAAGAAACCCGAGATTACCTTTAAAATTAGAAAGGCTATAAATAAATTTTTGGGGTTTGATGGATTGAAAAAGTTAAAATAACGGAAAATTCTGAACTACCATTGTCTTCAGGCTCCACAAAATCATGTAGTATTGCATAGAGCTGTTTTGAAAAGACAAATATCAACGCAAAGCAAAGCAAAATTTCAATCGTGTAATGATGATAAATCATTTATAAATCGTTGGAGGAAATAATCGTTTGGGGAATCAATAACTCGATACTTTAATGAAAATGTAATCGGTTTTGTATCAAATGCGATACTGGTGGTATTGCTTTTCACTACTGACCAGGGTTAAACAACAATAACAGCAACAACAGTAAACATTCATTTTATGGTTGTTTTTTCCGGCTTATGCAGGGTTGGCTCAACAGCATTTTAACCTATTCCTCTTCACAACATCTGAAAACATACTCTATCCTCAATTCTTCATTTGACACTCAATGATATACATTTGACACTCAATGATATACATTTGACACTCCATGATACACATCCATCTATCCAATACTTCTTCAGTTTGTATTCATAACCCATATCTCATTTGTCCACATATGTTTGCACACCCTGGCTTCAAAGACATGTCATTTCTTGTTACGATTACCCGACCCAGAACTCGTCAGGTTATTTTAGATCATGTCAGATGAACACATCATTTCCTTATTTCTAACTTTGTTGACCATTGTAATTAGGTGGACGAAATTCAACCTTGTCGATTCACCGTGGTGATACAATCATTCTTGATGAGAGTCATAGCGGTCAAACTCTTCATTCAACTGGCTGGGCTTCTGGTACAAATGAACGAACCAAGCAACACGGCACCATCTCGTCTCGCTACGTTTACGTCGTTCCAGTTGTTTACGTACCAACTTTACCTAAAACCACTGTTAATAGGCCAGCTGCGGCACCTTTCCGACCAGAACCTCCACAACAACCGGTAAGTGGAGAACATTTGTGGACAAGTGTTATTGTACTCTGAGGAATTTGCTCGGGCGTCTTTTTCCAAACTTGAAAGACGAAATTGGTTAATGATTGGTTAATGCGCGTGCAAGATCAAAATATGCTACCTGAAAAATAGAATAGACTGCATTCGTGAGAACAATTTTACAAACTGCCACTTAACAGATCTTACTCTGGCTATCGCCAGACGTTACTTGCCCGCGGAAACACCACGCGGGAAATGGGTTAAAGCGTCGGGTCCTGAGAATATTTTAGCATGTATAGTTAATAATACATTAAATGAGTAAAAGTTAAATAACGCAGAACAAACAACAAACGAATGTCTGTTCTAACTACAGAAAATGATGATGACGAGCTGATTTTGAAAACGCAGAATCTTAAACAATAATAGGCGGTGAACATTTTTTAATGGCACGCGTTGGTATACTTATCATTTTGTCTATAACAACCAAAATAATACTGTTGTATTATTAGTAGTGCAAAACTCAACTTTTGTTCAACAGTTGTTCAGTTGGGAACGTCAATGTTAACCTCAGTCGACTGCTGCAGTGAACTCAATCTTATAATTATTTCAGTATATTATCTTTAAACGTTTGACATATTGTAAAACAAAATTCTCCGGGAACAGCGACTTACAAACTCAGTCGCTGTTTAGTACTTGACTATTCTTGTAAGAACTGCGTACTTGCTCGATACTTTTAAATGCATTTGTCCTCTGCTTTGCTGTAGCTTTTTTATAAAACAATTACCCAATAGTAGTGTAAGGTAGCAACAATCCATGGACTCCCGATGTTTCTCAACTTCAGGAAAAAGAACTCGCGTGTTTTTTTACATTTAAACATTCCGCATACACGGAGTGTTATACTATCCTGCCCGGAAAGTCATTTACTACCAAAGTTATAATCACAACTGATGTCCAGACGACCACATGGAAAACGCGATTACAGACTCATTTAAGAAGATATCAGATCTAGGAATGAAGCTACTTGCACTACTGTCCGGCCAGTTTTTAAAATTTTCAACCTGCAGTTCGAGTACTTTCAGTAGCTCTGTACTCTAAACCATAATTTCAAGATCAAATAGAAAAGTTATATTAAGAAAATGTATTGGGGCTGTTTTCATGAACAGTCTCAAAAAATTATTTGAATTCAGTATCTTTTTCTCCTGATTGTCTTTTTCTCGCTAGACTACTAGCAAGGCTGAAGTTGATGACCTAATGGAAGCACTGGAAGCCAAAGATCGCAAACTGAAAAACGTTGAAGTAAAGGTAAATATGAGATGATAAAGCAGAAAGTGAATACAAAAAAAGACTCGGGCCAATTATAATGTAATAATTTCAAACATTAGAACCTGGACACATGGGATTTTGAAATCGGCATGTATTTTGGCGGTAAGGACTTGTATCCCTATATCTTTCCAATATAAAGTCTGAAGTAGAGTATATACCATTGTACAGTTCACAGTTAGAAAGACTTTCAAACCTTGCGAATATGGATTTCAACTATACTGGTTCGTCCACTAATTAATAAATATTGTTTTGGGGATACACACCATTAATCCTAAAAGGGGGATCTTATAATTTCACCTTTGCCAACTCTCTTTGTTTACTATGGATTAAAATTTTGCTTTTAAAGATTGTAGAGCTGGAAAACGAGCTGGACGTACTTGGAAAAGAAAAGCGAGATAATGAAGTCCAGTTAAAGAATGAGAAAGAAACCTTTCAGTCTCTGTTAGAAAGAAAGGAAACTGTTCTTGTATCTACAAAAACTGAACTGGAAAATCTGAGAGAGTACAATAACCAAGCTTCAGCAAAGCTTTCTACCATGCAGAAATCCCTTCTCGAGCAAGAAGAGGAGTTGGAAACGTTAAGATCCCAGCGTTACACGCAGCTAAATGACTTGAAAAACAAGGAGAGTGCTCTGTTTACGAATAGGGCACGTTTAGTCGAATTGGAACGTAATTACACCACCACCAATGCCGAGGTCGAAGTTCTCCGAACTCGCGTGACTGAAAAGGAAAATGAACTGAGCAAAGTAAAAAAAGAACAGCATCAGAATATACTTCTGATTACAGAAATGGAGGGTTCCTTGAATGCCACACGTACTGAACTCGAAAGTTTCGAAAAGCAAAACGCAGACGCTGGTGAAACAATTAGAGAGCTGCGGCGAACTCTACATACCCAAGAGGATTCCATAACGTCATTAAAATCCGAACGTGATGCGCACTTCAGCGAGCTTCAAAATAAAGAAATGCTTCTCTCAAACACAAGGAGTGAGTTGCTGAGATTAAAGGAAGAGAACAACGACTCTGCAATAACAATTCGTGATTTAAGGGAAAAACTAAAAGACCAAGAAGAAGAACTGCACATGCTCAGATTACAACGCACAGAGCAAACTAGTGTCACGTCCTCTCAGATCCAGCAACTGGAAAGGTCGGTGGAAGAAAAGAATGTCAAAATAAAGTTTCTGATGGATGAACGCGATAAGAATATACAAAAGCATCGAGAAGAAATTCGCGAACTGGAAAAACGATTGTCGGAGCTATCGTATCTGAAAGTTTCTGTAGCTGAAGGACAGAAACCTATTGCAAGAGAGGTAAGCTTTGTTAAAGTTGTACAACTATTTTTAGGAATACGATACTGCATTATCATATATATTATCTGCTTACTGGCCTAGTGTTAGGTCATATCGGGAAATCTTACTGTATCCAGCGTATAGTGTGCATGTTAACCCAAAATAGTATAATATTTGTATTGTAGTTTTATATTGTGCTACAGTAAATCAAATCCACCCACTTATTACGTCTTCACTTCATGAAAAAACGAAAAAAACAGGAAAAGAATTCTCAAAAATAAAATATGAATTTGGGTTAATAATCATATTTCTGTTGCTTAACAAGACGTTATTTCAAATAGGAATGAAATAAATTGCATGTTTGCAAACTGCACCCTTACAAAAATTTCAAATATTGTGTTCCATTTTCACATGTGATTGATATGGTTCAGTGTGATCCCATGTGGATCAAATGTTGGTCCCCTGTGAAAACAACAACAAGAGCAAACTTCACTGTCATGCAACCAAAAGTCATTGAAAAACTATTTCGTTTACTGTTATATAACCACACGTCCCATTTCGTGTCTATGAGCTCCAGTACGTTAACCAGATTTTCAGACCCTGCGCAATATTGTGTTTGAATTTCCGTGATTATGAGAAGGTTTTGCGAGGAAACAAGTTCTATACCCGCTTTTAGTGGCAAAACAAGCGTATTTTTATAGAAAGATACACTGCATAGTTTCAACTATATTAAACTTTTGTTTTTTTTAGTCTCCGGTATTGGTTCAAACTTTGATCCGGACTGAGACAAAGAGCCGAATCCACACTCTGGAAGTTTACTCTAGAGATTATTTCACTGACAACATGACCTGGGTCCATCAAAAAGTGAGTTTATGTTTATTTGGTTTCCAGTTATACCAAGCACCTGAATTAATACCTTCATAGTGGTCTAAATTTTGTAATTTATATGTTGTTTTGTTTTTTCTTTCATTTAAATGTTTGTAGGATATGATTAGTCAACCACTTCATAAAGTCTTATTACGAAGTCAAGATAAGAAGGAAAAAGCAGTTAATATTTTCAAACATATCCTTTTCATATTTTTCTATCTATTCTTTATTTTGTAGTCGGATGTTTTTGCATTTGGTTATTACATTTTTATAACTACAATACCTTTAAAAAAATTTCACATTTACTCCATATATGAAGTTATGTATGCAAATGCGACCTTTTCTGTAATTAAATACCCATCACGCTGTAAGAAATTAAGAACTCAACTTTGTATTGTAAATACGACATTCAAATATTTAATTTTAAACATACAACTACATTTCCGTACATGAAAACAAATTTATTAATTCACTACATGGAATTGAAACCGTTTCATATATTGTGTACGTGAAGGCAATATTAGTATATGCAATCATATATGAAATGTTTGTATGGGTAGCCACTTTATTGTTCAATGCAAAGTTTTGTTAGGTGATTAGGCTACCTTAATTACAATTCAATGTTAATAAAGGTCAGGCAACGAAAAACCACCATAAATTAAATATTGATATTTTGATATAGAGTAATTTGTAAAACTTTATGGAATTGTTTTTTATTGATGTATTTGCTGGGTTGCTCACACGCATTCTTTTGCGAAGAATTCATTTAGAATTTCTATACCCACATTGTAATAGCAGTAATGTTTAACATTCATGCATTGAAAGTTTTCTTTAACACGTGCACTCATTCTTATTTACATGGAAGAAATGCCAGGTAAACATAGCATGTCTCAACTTCAACTAACAGATGAAATTTTTGGACCGGCTTTGGACGAGGTAAATTTGATATTTAACAATTATTGGATGAGGTTTTTGTGATATACGGAATTATCAAGGTCGAGGTAAGTGTTATCAGCCAAGCCGAAG
>JAOBAZ010005572.1:3286-13587 GCA_026546875.1 Pteroeides caledonicum | reverse complement strand
AGCAAGCATTTTACGTGTATTTAAACTTTAATAACTTCTAAAATACAGTATAGTTTTTTTTTATAATTGAGATATAGTTATCAGGGTTGACGTATATAACCCATTGATTCATGTTAAATTAGTTGATTAGGGAGGATGGGAAAAGGGGGGGAAATCTCAAAGGAAACAACTTGTTTCAAAATTACTGGAACATTGACATTTTTTTTTTAACTGATGTTTGGAAATCCAACGCAGTACTCCATAAAAGGCAAGCGTGACTGAGAGATTAATTATAGTTTTAAGCTCTAATATACAAAAATCCCAGGTACCGAAAAAAAATGTAATACCTTTGACATTGTTCTGTCTTGAATTACTTGACGATGATCCTTTTCCACAGTTTATTTCTGACGGATTGTGTGCAACTTCTTTCTTAGCTTTCATCTTACGTCTAGCCATGTTTTACGGCACTAATATCACTGTAACTATTTGTTATTGTTGACAATTAAATATTATATAAAGTAAACAAAGTGCCTAAGGTAATCTTTCGAAGCAATTGCTATTGCATTGATATTATTGATATTGCTTGTCGACGTATGACTAGCAAACAGGATCAACGATGGCCACGAGACAGCAAATCAGAAATACCCACCATTAGTAACGGACTTATTTACTACACTACAATCACCAGGAGCAGCTCAACCCTGGTTATGACGGCCAGTACAATAGGGCACTACCTGTTACAATTACCCAGCACTATCTTGCAACTTGCAAACACATGACCAGTTTCCCGCTATTTTTTCCCGCACATTTTACGGCACCAAACCGGCACAGGACGAATGACTATGAAAATACACGCGTGATTCACTAGAGGTTTCGGGCAAGAGAATTTTCTAAAAACATCATTCAAAAGTTTTGCGTAGAAAAACCTGTGTTTAAACCCCATAGAAATGAACGATTGTGTAAAAACGATTGGAGTACGCTTTGTCTCTGCAATTGTGGCGTTCATGTGAAACAAAACTTGGAAAGTTAAATTACGATAACATGACTTGTTTCTTCGAGTTCATATAACGAAATTTCCCCATAAAATTTGTTTTATGAATTAAATAATGGTTAGTTATTGTTTATAATACAAAACCTGGACTGGCAAACGAGGCTATCTATTTCAATATCCACTGCAGGGGCGTCCCCTAATTTCATTATCACTTGATCGATCATGAAGTACAATCACGTTCGACTGACTTGAATCGGTTGTCACTTCATTGGTAAAAAAAACTCATAGATACTCCACAAGTTCATTACAGATAACAGATATTACAGTTCATTACAGATAATAGACATCAAATACAGAGACGTCTTGGTTGTACTGAGCCCATAAAACCACCCTAAAAACAAAGTATGGCACATTAACCAGAAAGACGTAAGAAAAGTCGTATAAAATTTTACATGGTACCAATGAAGTCCTTTGACCAGAAAATTGGCTTTGTTTCAACTCATACAAAGCCAAAGTGGGCAATAAAACGTTGATGCTAGCAAATGCAATTAAACAGTTTTCAAAAGCACTCGGTAGTTTCAAACTCTTCGGTTCTTCAAACAAGATTTATCCTTAACTCAATGGTGACACCCCCAGTTAAACGGTCTATGTAGAATTTTCCGCTTGAATTTGGAGCGGCATCGTGATGAACATAAACCAATAATAAAAACAACATCGGCGTCAACGTTAAAGCGCATTTGAGTACGTTTTGTCCAAGAAATATGGAAGAGGAACTCTCGAGATTTCGGGCGAAAGACTTGAAGATTAACGAAGTTTCGATGATGTAGCCAACAGCATAGACAGACCATGCAACGTACGCGATCCTTAAGTCATCAGGAGCGATTGGCCCGGCCTCATGGGTTGTTCGGCCATCTGAAGTTTTTTGTAGAGATTGTTTGTAGGCTATATGCAAAGCTATTATCCAAAGACCAACAATTATAATATCTATAAATACGAACCCAATCCACGCCAGTGTTTCTCGATTAAGTAAAAGTCAAGAACACAACTTTGAAACAACAAAAAAAAAAACACAAAAAAATTTGGAAACTCTTTCACTTTTTACAGTTATTGGCCTAGCCATTCTTTATGTTCATACAATGTGTTTACTCACAATACGTTTAACTATTACGTAATGTTTTAAATATTTGATTGCGTCACAATAAGCGCTAACGCCTAGGGCGATCAACTTAAAATTGGCCTTTCTGGTTTAGAGTTGTATGCTGGTGGAATTACTGGTGATTTTTGTATTGTCGGTTCTTTACTGAATTGGTGCCGCGTGGAGGAGCCACAGGGTGGAAAACTAATTATTTTAATATAAATTTTCAGGCATTTAGAAATAATAATAACATAATTTTATCAAAATTCACTTCCAATTTAGTATTTTAATTAATAAAAAATAATGCAAAAAGCTGTAGCTACAAACCAGCGACTATCACTTCAGAGACAGCGAATCTTGACCAATAAGAATGCAGGAAAAGTCAATAGTCACCTGGAAATTCACACTATGACACTGTAATCATCGGAGCAAAAACCCAGACCAGTTGCTGGCTGATTTTCGTCAGTGTTACTGAAAAGCTTTTGCAACAAGGACGGAGAATATATATCAAAAGACGAAAAGGTGGTCTTGATGCCACCACTATGAAATTCAACCTTTGTAAAAACATTAGGTCACAAAACATTAGCTCACATCCCTCTCAGCTAAATTTTTTCAGCAGACGTATTGGGGACGAATTGTATGAAAAATTGCACAGTGCAACAGCGGCTTTGTAGCGGGAATACGCGATCAAAACAAATATTTTATACCATAGCAAAGATATTTACACTGGTATGGAGCCAATATCGACCTGACCAAATGAGCTTCCAAGTATGGTATCGACATTTTGACGATCCTTTAAAATTTTGGGAGAACTTTGATCATCACCACCTTGTTTCCTCTTTTTGTTGCCTTTACAAAATGTAAAAATATCTTTCAAATGCATCACAATCATGATAGCATTTTTCATGTGAAATACCGAAACATCTTGATGAAATTCAACCCATAAAATGACTCGCAAAATGAGATGAGGGATGTCAAGAAGAAACACATACGAAGCGTGATACGCAATTTTCCAAGGAACACATGATATTCTTCTGGCTGAAAAGTCTTCCTGGTTCATCGCATACAAAACCAATGTAGCCATAAAGACATTAAGACAAGCAAAACCTATGACACAGTTCTCAAAAAGTGTTGGTAAACGATTGCCTTGTGGCTCAACAAATAAGTTCTCCATCACTTCGATGCTGTCCATTAAGTCAACAATCACTCCGCCGGTGAGACGATGAATATGGACCTTCCTCTCTGGGGACGGTTCAGGATATCTATGAGCTAATAGGAGGAACAGGAGTGGAGTAAGAACCAAGGCCAACTTAAGACTGTTCTTTCGAAGAAATGTTGTCGGGATGTACCCAGTTTCACGGTGAATAAATATTAAAGGAATATGGACAGTGTAAGCGACAGCATATAGAAACCAAGCGAGGTAGATATACCGAAATCTTGGGTTCTCAGAATCTTGGGTTGGACGTTTATCTGAATTTTCATCACCATCTTGACTTGTTTTATTTTCATGAGACTTTTTGCAAGTTAGGTTAAAGGAAGCAATCCACACACCAATAACAACAATATCGACGACAATAAAACCAAACCACTCTACAGAGTTATTTTCAATTAAAAAATAATCAAAGATGCAGCTTTGTAGTACTAAGACAACAATGGTAAAAGCTTTGGATATTTTTTCCGTACTTATATATTTTTCGAAAATCATAACTATTCAAAAGCGTTGAGCTTTTAGAAATAGCGTTCTTTTGTAATATTAACAGGCAATAAACTCGCAATCAAAAGTTCATTAGCATTTCAAGAGTATAGGAATATACGCCAAAATATTGGTGGAAAAAGCTAGGTTAAACTAGTAACTAAATAATTAACTCTAGATTATCTTTTAAGTACCAATATATGGACATTAAAAGGAATGCATGTTTTGAGTGTCAAAATCAAACACCATTTGCATTTTGTTTAACTAGTTTATTTCTTAGTATTTTTCATAACTTATATATAACTGGAGTTTCGTCCGCAAAGTGTATCCCAACATTTTGAACGTCTGAGTATAATACAAGCTTTTACTTAGAAGACCCTCGACAAATTATCCTCAGGTGGCGTCAAGTGCGGATCAGCTGAGGTTGTTTTAGTTTTTGTTTTTATGTGTTGCCAGACGACATAATAAAATGTAGGTAGGAGATTTCAAATGTTTATCAATGATATATGCAGATCAGATATAAAACATGCTTTCAAATTTCTTGTAAATGGTAACTGAAAAAATCTTAGAACGGAATATGAATTAATTTGAATTCAATGAATTGGGTGCTCGGCGCCTCCAAAAAGTATTTAAGGAGTAGTTTATACACTCAAAAGTCGTTTTTGACACAGCTATACTTTTCAATGGGAAGAAGACCAAAAACGCTGAAAATTAATGTCTGGAAAAAACGTAGAGTAAATACAGGTCATCAGAAGTATTTCACCAGTACCCAACAAAACGAATTAGGTACGGCCTCTTTACAAGTGTTAACTATAGAAATACTCATACAGAACTTTTTGAGGTTTTCATAAGATTTAATTTTGTCATATGACATCCATTATTGTTAGTTTAAAAGTTAGTCAATTTAGTGAACTTTATTTCCTATAAACTAAGCACCATCTCTTTTCGCCTTTAAGCTTTGCGCGCCTATAATCAATCGCCAACCCACTAAGTTGGTGCGTGTACTATTATTACTGAAATAGTATCATGTTTAAATATAGATTTTTATGCTAACAGCAAAATGGAAAACGCTTTTTTCACACAGGATAAACTGGTTTTACATTGCCATATCTCCCTAAAAGAAAAACCTATAATGTGAACATGTTTGAAATTATATCAGGTAATGTTGACATAAAAAAATTAAAAACAAAATAAAAACTACTTTTTTAAAGGCGTGAAATAAAAAATCATTTCAAAATGGTGCTAAGTTTACGGGAATAAGAGATACAGTACTACACCATATACAATATCCATGGAATTATTAACAACATTGAGTAGAACCCGACTCGTCATCCAACCTCGTACCCAGGCTCCTTTTTCCGTGCTCAGGCTCTGGGGACACTCGCTGAGAAGCAAAGACCCTGGGTACGAGGTTGCTCGTTATCGTGCATTTTATAACATATAAAATGGAGTTCAATAAGATTTCTTCAATATTGATATGGACAAGCTACATACGAAATACTGATGGGATCCTTTGAGATTTGTTTTACAACTGCGAGTCGCGGACCTCACCGATTATTTGACCAGCTTTTTGGAGCGCCTGCGGACAAAACAAGTAAAGGTGTAAAATATAGATGATTACATTGGGATAAAGGATGAAAAAATGAAAAAACAGGAAAAGTCTAAAAGTAATTGAGGAAAAAGCAAACAAAAAATAACAAGGTTTTGTACCTTCAACATTTCAGCTGCTTCTTTTCTTCTCCTGTGTATGTCATCTGATTCTTCGAGAAGTTCGTTAAATGCTTCGGTCTTTGAAAGAATATTGATTGTGGTTAGAAAAAAGGAAAAACAAAAAAAAAACAAAATGAAAAGGGACAGAGAACAAGAGAGAACATGAAAAAAGGGAAAAAAAAAAGGAGCAATCGATTGGGTGAAAAAAATTGCAACACATATAGATGTATACCAACCTTGTAAAGTTTTTCCACAAGTTCACTTTGAATTTTTTCTTTAACGTAGTTGACAAGAAAACACATGACTGATTTTGGAATGCTATAATAAAAAAGCAATGAACATAATGATATTGAAACGTCTGATCGTCCAAATAACACCAGTGACTAAAACATGATACACTTCACTCTCATTGCATTCAGATATTATAAACTTACTTGTCTTGTATATTCTTTCTTACGATATTAAAGTATGACTTGATAAGTTTTTCTGTAAAAAAAAACAATTTAAAAAGGTTCACATGGTGGACGTTTTTGATGTTGCGAAATAATGTGCAGCGAAACATAAAACTTGCCCACTTCACCATTATTGAAGCATCGTGTATTCTTTAGTTCCCAGTGTCACTGTATTGATACCTAACAGTGATCGCAAATGACGCCTAATGATCCCAAAAGACCTCTAATGACGCCTGATGATAGCTAATGACGCCTAATGATCCCAAAAGACCTCTAATGACGCTTAATGATAGCTAATGATGCATACTCATACGTAATTACACCTGTTTTACTTACGAACTAAGGCTGAATCCATTTGTTCTCTAGAAGATAATTCTCTGTGAGATTTGTAGGAGCTGTTGATCATATTCTACAAATGACAACACACACTTTTCTTACTGAGTAACTTTCAATAATTACCAACGAAAACGAAGGTTTAAATGATCAGAGCATTTCACACATCTGATTTATGCTACAATTTTTCTCATTTTGGCAAATCTGACCAAGTGAATACCTCACAAAGGTTATCACTGTTTATTATCAAATACATCTCTAAGTAAATCACTCTGAAACACGTAAAAAGACAGAAAATTGGAGCGAAAATATAAGACGCCACGCCTGATTATTTGGCTGTCTTGTTTCCAATGTGTTTAACACAGACAATTAACATACAGCGAAATTGCACTTGCATTTCGTTACATACCGTAGTTGGACCAGATGGACCATCCACTTGACTTGATGTGTGACCAACACTTTTCGTTTTAACCCAAGACATAAAGCTAGACGATTGTTCCACAGGATTCTGACTAGGCTCTGTATTAGTAACGGTACTAGATATTTCATTTGACACTGGCTTTTGTTCCTGTATTGACGTTAAAACATTAGTATCACTAGTATTAGTAACTTTACGTAGAAATGCTTTAACAAGAATTTAAAAAACGCAATGTTTTCCAGTCCTATTCATTGTTAGCGTTTACTTAGTGTTTTAGCATTGTCAACACTCTGCTCTTTTGCAGGATTCCAGCAAAAAACGTCGACATCCGATGCACACAATTCGCTTACTTGGGGTCTGGAACAACACCGCATTTGTTGACGTCGCCTACTGAAGGTTTCTTGTAAGTTTTCTTAAAAATGTTCACGAAATTCAGGCGAACCCCAGCAAAATATCTTTACCAGAAATCATTGTTTTATTTCTGGAATTCAGTAAAGAAGGTAAACTTCCCATGTATTGAAAAGCTGGCATAAACATTATGAAGTGGCAAAAAACAACAGATAAATGCGGATGTATAAGATACAACATGAGTATAAGAACATGGTCGAAACATCAGCTAAGCCATGTTATATTTACCAGGAGAATACACTATGCTGCGTTCTCTTGTCAACATCAGACAACATTACATCAAAGCGAACTGCAAGTCTGTAAATACCTGTAAACTGTTGCCCATTTTATGTCGGTTTCTTTCAGAAGCTTGACCCTTAACAAATAAAATATTCTATTATAATAACTCTCTGGTTCAGTATGTTTGCCTTGCAAAATTTGTCTCTATATATCTATATATGTATAAGTCACTACATTCAACAACAGTTCCAATTTTTATACTCACAAGTTCATGTCTGACAATATCAGAAACAACAGTTGCACCATCAGTAAAGTCAGGATGATTTGTGTTGATATAAGCTAGTTCAATTTTAACAAGATTTTCAACCTGAAAAGTAAAGAGCTGCAACTTCAATTCATGCTCATTTTAACA
The DNA here is from genome assembly GCA_026546875.1 of Pteroeides caledonicum. Classification (NCBI taxonomy): domain Eukaryota; kingdom Metazoa; phylum Cnidaria; class Anthozoa; order Scleralcyonacea; family Pennatulidae; genus Pteroeides; species Pteroeides caledonicum. Next base: position 5,837 of record JAOBAZ010005572.1, on the reverse strand, counting down.
TTAAGCAACTTGCAAGGACAATGTTCTGTCCACATTATGTCACGGAAAGTTGATTGCTATGTAAGATAAGTTGTCTCCTTCGACATGTTACATGACAATCGACGTTCCCACAAGTATAGTGGACTCCGGTAACATATTAAAGAAAGTTAACAAGTCGTTGTCCGAAAAGCGATTGCAAGACCTTTCGTGTAATACTATATTTAGTAAAGAGTACCTTCTCCAAACCAAATTAAAAACAACTTCTCTTCAAGAATTCACAGGTGGCAAAACTTACCATTTCATTAGTTGGTTTCAGTCTTCTGAAAAGAACATCGGAAACCACTTCAACTATTTTGTTATGTAATGCTGGAAACCTTTTAATTTCTATTACCTGAAATAATAACATATGATTAAAGTAAGGCCCCATGGGAAAATATTGATCTTGGTACAGAACGAACTTGAAAGTGAGGCAATTTCTGTTGAATATAGATTTATTATGAAGCAATATTTAAAAAATAAAATAGTATTCATTAAACGTACATGAGCAAATGAATGTTGAATGATCCGTTGCATTTCTTCATGAACAAGTTCGACACAACGCAAGCCTGGATCTTCTAGACGACGAATTTGACGTTTCACAAGAAGTTCAAACGATATTTCTGGTACAAACAATGCAGGACGAGGACCCTGGAAAAAGTAAATGCGGTCTAGTAAACACTATGTGATTTCAAACTTGTTACTATTTTGGTGCAATATTATCATTATTAAAATACTAGCTGCTTAAAATCGTTGTAGACTACCAAAATATGAATGGTTTTGCTAATAAGGAAGTATAACTGCATACAGAAGGACCAATAAGTGGTACAACATTGCTCATATATTTGTATGCAAAAATATGCAGTTTACTGGCTAGGATCAGCTATTTCAATGTCCCTATTAGCCAGATTATACAGTTTACTGGCTAAACCACGTGCATAATGCAATATGTGTGACATATCAGGTTTTGCCACCGTTTCAAGCAGAGACATTTTATCACAACAAACTGTAGTGGTTTAAATATGAAGCATTGTTGGTACTGTCCTAACTCATTGCTTAATTACCAAGAGTACTAGCAGACATTTTCTGGGTTTCAAGTTTGGTTCCAAGCAGGAAGGCTGTGTATGACATCCAAGATATACTTTGCTTAGTCTATGTATTATTGTTAGGATGTTCACACCGTAAACTTCCACTTACAGTTGCATTTCTAATAGCAGTTAAAATATCTCGTGTAGAAAGACCACCAAGAGCATCCATATTTTCTAATGTTTTTCCAAATATATCATGAAATATATAACATATCCTTGCTCCACCACATCTACATGAAAACACAAGAATTTTTTTTAAAGATAAAAATTAAGTTTATCTTGCCCGTATGTGAAAGCTGGGGTGGATTTTCATATTTTCCTGTGGTAGTATGTACTTAGCAAGTGTAATTTTAACCCAGTGTTGTGATGCCGGCTATAACTGGCCAACTAACAGATTTTACTCTTTCTAATGCCAGGCAATTTTACTGGTCAGAGGAATTAACATTCCGCCATCAATGGGTTACCTTGTTAAGAAAATGAGTTACTTACAATTCAGAAACTTCAATATCTTTAGCACTTCCTTCAATGATTGAGCAGTACGTTGATGCAAATTTTGTTACCAAACGTAGCAATGTTGGTCCCTTGGTTAAACAACAAACCATGAATAAGTTAGTTATAGATGATATAAGTATAATACGGTACTAGCAAAACACAAAATATTTGTAATTGTTTTAATGGACAGGACTTTGGTAAGAATGCACAGCTATATAAATTTTTAAGATCTTTTTAACATTTTTATTACTGGTTTAGCCAATACTGGGTAAAGAGTGATTTGTACAGTATTCAAATCTTCGAGATTCCATTTTGCTGTCTAGCCAGTGAACTGCTCGGTGTACAGCCACCACCAGCAAAGTTTTAACCTGGTACCCAAATTAATATTCTTGTGATAACTCACTGTATTTATGAAGAAGTAACAAACCTTGTCTACAACTGGTTCACCATACGAATTTAATAGTTGCTGGTACTGTGAAATCATCATATTCACCCGAGATTTCAGTTCTGGTAAGCAATTCCTAATGTGGTGCATTAAAAGCTAAAAGAATTAAAATCATTTCTTATTATAACAGTATATTACAATTAAAAAATTAATTTTATTCACTAAAAAGATTTTATCATGCAGTTTGACAATACATTCCACCAAAGTTAATAACATGTCAAACTGTTTTACCTTATTTAAAGTTCTGGCTAAAAATGCTGTGCCATTTCTTGCAGCTAAAGCAGGATAACGTTGTTGAAAGAATAACTGTTCATCAGTTAGAGCTTCTTGAATTGTCTATAGAAAGTAACATCAAATTGTCATTATATGTACGGTAATGAAAATTGTTATATATTGTGCACTATAAAAACAATTTGAAGCACAGACAGACAGACGGATGGATGGAAGGAAGGATAGACTGGTGGGTGGATGGATAGATGGATGGACAGACAAACAGATGGATGGACAGACA
>JAOBAZ010005571.1:0-21413 GCA_026546875.1 Pteroeides caledonicum | reverse complement strand
CGCTTATTATTACACAATTATATTAAGCGGATATTTAAAAGCAAGTCCGCAAAATAATATTAATTGTACATTTTAGGACTATAATATGCAATTAAGAAGGGGCGAGGGATTACTGCAAAAATGTATTACTAGTTACATTTGTAATAACCCATCAAAGCCCAGATTTTCCACATATTACTGATATATTCGTCTAGCGTTAAAAACAAAATTCTCACAGGCAGGCAAATATGTAATACCGCATTTGGTATTTTAGCATATGTGCCGTCCATTACGTTATAGCAACAATATAATTAAAAGCAAATTAATTACGTTGTAGCCGCGCTTAACTATTTCCAGGCTCCAATAAGCATCAAAGCGCGTAAAATCCATGAAAACCTCGCTGGTTCCATTTCGATATTTAGCCGATATATGATCCCAAAGATGAATGCATGCTGCTCTCTTGGATATTCACAGATATACATATTTTGACATCTCGCTAATAAAACAGAATATAAAAGAACGCTGCAGTTGTGTTATATAAAATTTGTATAGCTCTATCAGATCAGATAAACGTCAATTTATTGGCTGTGTCCTTTTGAAGGGGCCCTGTAAGCATTTTTGTTTAGAGTTACATGAGGTAATTTCTAGTTACATATTGACAAAATCATATAATTAATCAGCTTAAATCCAAGACTTTACTTTTTAACTTTCCATGATTCAAGTGACTATTTATTTACAATTATTTTTATTGCAGTTGTTTCTGTTTTGCTTCTGCATTGACTAGCGTGTGTCTAGGTGAGGTATCCTGTTCCATCTGTAGTGTTCCTTAGTACACCTATAGTGGCCAAAATGTATTGGGCGAAACCAAGATGTAATACTTTGTGCTAGACATGTATTTTTCCTTGCCCTTTTCGCGCAAGAGAACTTGGCTGATTGCTTTTTTGAGGTCGCCTACAGAAAGGACACCGCTAGTGAAAAGATATAAATTAACACCTGTAAATATACGGCTTAATTTGCCGATATAAGTTTAGATTTTAGAAATAATGATAAATTTAGGCACAATGGTTACTTACCCTTCCATTCTTGGCGTAAATATAATAGGATGGCGGAGATTATTGAAATGTTTGTTCTTGTTGATGTGATGTGATTTTATGAATGTGGCTATGGCGGAAAAAGCACACAAGTGTACTGAGCTAAGAACGCTCTTCAATAGTATTGTTTATCGAAGCAGCCCCATTACAATGTTTATCTTGCACATATGTTTTGCTTGGCTAACATTTTGGAATGTTTAACTTATATCCATTCTTTTTAATTTAGTTTTCCCACTTGTCACAAAAGGCCCAACGTTTGTACTAAAACTGGCTGGCGAAGACGCGATGTTGAATTGCAGCGTGGATGGCCAACCGCGACCTGTTACTAAGTGGCTATTTCAGAATGAAACCATCTCAACAAATCACTCAGTACTTGCGAATGGTTCGTTATTAGTGTACTCAGTGAATAATACGAATTATTTTGAAGGCCTTTATTCATGTTACGCGGAAAATAAGGCAGGAAAAAGCAGCAAGTCGACTGCAATGCTCACTGTTCATGGTAAGTTAGATAACATTTGTATGCACTGTAATATCAGATAAGAATTCATTTATACAGTATGTACAATAGTGTCAATAAATTGTCACTCTTTTAAAACTTTGCCCAGTGCCGTAAATGGTTTGGTATAGGCGGCTTGCCTTTCTCCCAGATGCGTTCCTGAGTGTTGTTTTGCCAAACATTTATCGAGGAAAGAAGCGAGTTTAAAGAAAATACAGTCTTCAGAACACAACAGAATTGTGTGAAAATACCAAAACAATTATCCGCCTTGTGCTGGGAGGTTATCGGGGAAACATTCGCTGAGACGAAGTCGAAGTGAATATTCCATGATAATCACCTCGACTTCGGCGAGTAATTGTAAAATAAACCGGTCAGCATGCAATATAATTATTGGCTCATTTATATATAATTTTTGGCTGATTTTACCTAGTATAACGCCAGACAGTTTTACTTGCCTAAGGTAGAGCTGCGTCCTCGAAAGGGCCAAGCAGTGGAGTAACCAATGGCTGATTTTCCTTGAAATAGGTACTTTTGTGCAACAAGCCTGACTAGAAATTGAATTAACAGTAACATATTATTTTTATTAAGAAAATGGCATGACTGAAGTTTCCTAATATCTAAAATTTGGGCTTATACCTAACGGCCTTGATAGACTTCACTTGATAGAATCATACACTGTAGTTTATTTATTAATTAACTTATTATTTGTTATACTTCCACATTATAATAACTAGACGCGTGGTCACGTGAACTGTGTGTTTTGTCATAATGATCGTATTCTCCAAGTTCGCTTGCATTGAGCTCACCCAATGTGATCTTTTTGAATTATGACTAACCATAATTCTTGTAAATACAGCATAAAGTTTAAAGTTTGTTTGTTTTTGTTTGGTTTGAACTGGAAAACCAAGTGAAAAAAGTATAATATGCTTTCTAGTGTCGATTACCGTCCCAGATTTATGCGTTTGTTGTGACCTTATTTGGTAAAAATAACAGTGTCATACAACAATTTTCACGGAAATGATTCTCTCTTAAAGTTCACGGTCCAAGCCGTTGCCAAGTCGTCGAACGACCAAGTTCCGAATCACTAACGTGTATTTGTTTTAGTTTGATTGATTTAAACTTCAAAATTCCAGCCATGATAATAGCCTTCCAAGTTAACATAAAGACCATGAACTAGTCAAACCGTTTGTTCAAACCTATGACAGTCACCTGGCATTCATAGTCATGTGATGCTGACGCAAACTACTTGTGATTACTTCATGAGACAAGGCCATTATTTCAACACAAGGGCTTATGAGGTCAGCAAGTCACCACAAATAATTGTTAAAGTAAGGGTTACTTTAAGAGTTATTTGTGGTAACTTGCTGACCTCATAAGCCCTTCAGTTGTATATGTAAAGACGGACAGGCCGACTGATTGACGGATTGTTGCTATTGCTATTGCTGCTGCTGTTGCTGCTGTTGCTGCTGCTACTGCTACTGTCGCCGTTGCTGTTGCCGTTGCTGTTGCTGCCGCTGCCGCTGCTGTTGTTGTTGTCGTCGTCGCTGTTGTTGTTGCTGTCACTGCTGGTACCGCTGCTGTTGCTGCTGTTGCTAAAATTACTGCAACTGTCGCTGCTACTGTTGCTGCTATTGCTACCGTTTTTATTTATTTTTCCTGTTTCAATTCTAGTCCCAGCAAAAATACGTTCTTTAAAGCAGTTGCCTGCCAACATTAACTTGTCATTGGAATGTAGTGTCGCTGGCGATCCGTTTCCGAATATAACCTGGGCCAGATCAAACGGCACAATTCTTAACCCAGGTGCTAAGTACAGTTTATCAAACAAAAACCAAACCTTGACAATAAAGCAGGTAAACATTACCGACACTGGCAACTATACATGTACCGCCCAAAACATTTATTCGACTGAGGAAAAATACTTGTTGGTTCATATTAATGGTAAGTTTAAGATTTTTCAATTTTCCATGTAGAAATTTTGTAAAATAATATTATTTTCCTAAACAAGGAATTTTTTGTTTAGATAAACGTTTTTACCCCCCCCCCGATGCTTTTTTACAGTTTTGAACATGCGTAGACAAGTATTTAGAGTTACGATCTAACGCCTGTATTTTTCATTGTTTTTAGTCGATCCAGTTATAAATTTAAACACGACGTTGTCAATCTATTTATTGGAAGATATTAGTGAAAATGCTATCATCGAATGCAATGTTAAAGCATACCCAAGAAAGACTGTCACTTGGTACAAGAATGGTAAAGAAGTTACTACAAGTAATAATAGTGATGTTTATCAAAAATACCATGATATAAGTGGTTACTATAAGCCATATAAGAGTATCCTGTATGTCCAGCCGAGCAAGACAAAACTACAGTTTGGAAACTATTCTTGCGCTGTTCCTAACGATACGAATGTTACAAAACACGTGGAACTTGTGCGTAAGTATACTGGTTTAATAGGTGTATAACCACAAAATTGTTACTCTTTTATAAACGTGTAAATCTGTGAAGTAACTTTCGTAATTTATATTTTATTATTAGTTTATCTTTGAGTTAGTCTAATTTGTTAATGATATGTGAATTACCTTACATTACGTCGACGTGCGTAATAGTATATACTCTAATAAACGTAAATATGTATAAATACATTTTTATTTTATACAATTTTCATACCAAACAAGCTGAAACAACTCACAGGACGACCCTAATTCAAGGGATCAACAATGAAGCAAAATTTTCAGAAGTGGTTAAATTCAGAATTTTAACATTTCTTTAATTTTTCGTTAATTCCAACTACTAAAATATCTCTAAACTGCCACCAGCCACCTTAATTGATATTAAAATTTTAAATTCAAATAAGTTTCCACGAGTTTAGAGAAAATTGTTCAAAGCAAGTTTGACACAGTATGTAGAATAAATCACCACTATTTACACTACTGTAAACTGTAGATTAAAATTAGTTTCACCGTGTGTTAAGCATGTCAGTAATACGAAGGTATTGATTGGAAAGTTTTAGAAGCGGTTGCCATGACAACTATGACTTATGACATTGCCGCCAATTGTCATTAAATTTATTCTTTTTTGCCGAACGTTTTGCGCCAGCCGGTTGTCAATGGACAGCACAATTTTAAGGAATTATCGGTACAAAAAAAAATTAAGTGTCAAAAAATGGTTTCACGCAATTAAACAAAATTCTGTCGATAACTTTTTTCTAAATTGTCCAGTCGATTGCTAACTGGCTTGCGAAGTATTCGGTGAAAAAAAAATTGACACACCGAATGGTTCAAGGCATAATCGCAATTAAATTGTAATTGGCGGCCATATATAAAACTCATTGTTGCCATGGCAATGGCTTTGTAGTTAATCAGTCAACAGTTTCTTATTCCTAACGTACTGGTCAATACAATGAAAAGTATTGTTGATCTTTAGTTGAGGATATTGGTGTAAAAACTCCTCACATCAAATTTGCCATCCAGAATTTTTACAAAACTCTAGGGAGCCACCTTAAATCAATTTTTATCAAACATGAACAATTTGATAAGGTGTAGTATACGGAGTGTTTACACAACACCGGAATGTGTTTCCGTAACGAACTTACTTCGGTTCCAGTGTAATCATAACTAGCCCGACAATACACCCTTTCGATAATTACGTCATTTGGCCTTGAAGCCTCGCTCCCATGAAACGTTGGCCAATCGCTTTGCGTCTTTCATTCACGACAGCGAGGCTCCCAGGCCAAAAACTAGTCATGACGTAATTATCGAAAAGGTGTATTAAGTTGTGTCATAGATATATTAGACATAGATTTCAGACGCGTTACAGTCTCCTTATATTGTCGGGTGGCTCACTATGGACAATTCAAAATGGCGGCTCAAGCGGGCCAAAGCTCAAGTGACCAGTTTAAATTAAGCCATTCCTGTAGCTTGTTCCAATAAACAAATACCTGTCCAAAAACACACCTAGCTATAGACAGTTTATGGCAAAATACAGCAGCTTCAACGCGTAACAACTTCTGAATGTCGTTGAAGTACTTTAAGAAATTTTTAGACATCCTTTCGTCAAAGGCAAGTAAAGTGACTTTATCTGTTTGTATTAACTGTAAAACATATTTCAAACTTAGCCGAATCTTAACAGGTTCCTCGGTTAAGAAAACCAGAAAAGGCTTGACATTTTGAATGATGGATTCTATCGGCAATCTGAAACATGAGTCGCCAGGGCAATAAAAATCATTCTATTTGGTTCTGATAAAAAATTGCCAATTAAGAATACATGCGATAGATACAGACAGTTATAAAGCGTTAAAAAAGTGGAATGATTCTAAGGTAATTTTACCAAAAACGTTTATAATTATCACAAGTTTATCGAACCCTGGAAAATATTTTGCCGTGTACGCTTGTTAAAGGATTGTAATCATTGCCAAAATATTTAAAAAACTGCGTAGCTTTAACAAATTTAAGCAGTTCGAAAAGAAAATGTATTTGTGTGAAAGCCCAGATTGGCTAAATATATTTCGGTAATTTAAGCTTTTGCCTGTTTGAGCCGCCATCTTGGATTTTCATTTTTGCATCCGCCTAATGACCCGAGTCGGCAATTTATGCTTCTTTTATCAATGGTGGGTTTCTGACAAAACACAAAAGTCTCTCCAGTTACTTCATGTTTTAACCGAGCGGTGCAGCACGTCACCAAGTAACAGGTGTTGAGGTAATGTAATACCACAAAATAGAAATATACAGAATTGCCACTCCGGTCGGAACCTTTGAAGTTTTTGTCCACGCGCATATCTCATTACGCACATTTCGCAGCCAGTAAACTGTGTACTCTGTCCAATCAGCACGCTCAACTGGTTGGTCTCAGCCAGTAAACTGAATATTTTTGCATAAAAATTCGGGGACACGTTGTACCACGAAGTGGCCCTTCTGTATAGATCTTTATTCTGTGGTAATACCTAAGGTTGGCAAGAGAATTTTATTTTAAGTACCCTTAGTTTAAACAAAAAAATAGATGTCTATTTAACGAACTACGCTAAGACATCCTGCTGACTAGATGTTTTTGATTCAAAGTTGTTGCTTTGGCCAATATAAATTAATGCCTTAGGAGGAATTCGGATGTCTAAATATAAATAATTGTTTCTAAAACACAATGTAGCGTTTTAATTTTACAAAAATGTAATAACCTGATCTGTTTCTGTTCTGACAAAGTATAGTATTTCTTTGGTTTTTGAGTTTTTGATCACACATGATGCATTACAACTCAAAACTCCCAATCGAAACCGAAAAATTTAAACTCTATATTATTTTTATCTACTTTGATTTGCAATTTGTTTTACAAAATTCTCAGAATTTTTATAATTTTGTAATTAATTTTTATATCTTTACCAACTTTAACTTTTTAATAAACGTTTTTAGTTGCCCCCAACATTGCAATATCTAGCAATATAACCGTACTACAAGGCGCGAATGTCTCATTAAACTGTACAGCAGATGGTTCACCAACTCCTATGGTTTCTTGGATTGGAATGAATAATACTATTATTAGTGGTAAAACGTCTGGTAGTAACATTTTGGAACTAAAGAACGTGACCAACGAAAACGAAGGAATTTACGTTTGTTTTGCCGAAAATAAAGGGAAATCAGTAACTGATATTGTCAAGTTGACTGTTCATAGTAAGTATATGGCATGTGTTTCTGAGCGGTCAATCCATAAAAAAGTATTCTCATTAGTCCGTTATCGGTGGATAACCGATAGTACAGACTTTGACAGGGAATTTTGGGTTTGCGATGACAAGTGTCCAATTTTCGCGGCCTGTTTAGCAAAGAATCCAGTGAGAGGGAGAACGACAGAATAGAAACATGTTTGAGCAGGTTTCGTGTAGCCAATACCATTTTAAAGAACAATCTTTTGAAGTCTGAATTGTTCTTAAATCGTTTGCGGTCTATTTCCTTAAATCTTTCGTCTTTCATTCTTCCTTGATATTTAGTTTTACGGCCGGCTACACACCGTTCACCGTCACCTTGAGAATTATTTCTTGTTCATGCTCATGCTATTCCACGTGTAGTTGCTTACTTTTGTGGCTTTCTTCCTTAGTGCGCATGAACACAGTTAATCCGTGATAATATTTATGGAGAAGAAATACAAAAATATGCTCTTGAATTTCAGTCAAATTCAGAATAAATGCTGTCAAAATGTGTAGCGCACTGCTCATGCTACGTGATTGCCCACAGTCTGCACATCCTTAAATTCGAGATATCATGCACACACATGTCTGGCTATGATTTCGTTCTGCCTGTGTTAATCGATACCTCTTGCAGTCATATAAATAACTGCAGCCCGCTCTGTAGTCTCCACTTGCACTTAACTTAGTTACCTCCTGCATAGTCATTGATGTGCACGGTCTGGAAGGTAAATGAAATTTCCTATAACTCTTGCATGTTTAGTCAAGTTTGTGCTCCTTGGTGTTCACGTTCCTATTGAATGTGGGGGCATATTACCAATGAAATAATTCTGAAAATGGCTCACCCGTAGGATGGAACAATAAAAATATAAAACACTGTTATTGGTTAATCTCCCTAAAAACAATAAGCACGTGATCGTGCAGGTGCATAAACTTGCAAAAGATGGCATCCACAAACAGATGCATGCGAGTGAATTTTGATCCAGACTATGTACTTCGATTACTGTGTCTACCGTCACATAGCCATGTTATGTGCAAATGGCGTGATTGCAATTTTCAATCAAAACGCAGACAGTTATTACAATGTATAAAACCATTACTAATTTCCTTTTGTATGTACTTTTTTTAGTAAAACCACGTATAATACAGGGGTTAAGAGATGATGATGTAAGGAATGGCTCTAGTCATCATTTGAACTGTTTTGCCACTGGTGATCCATGGCCTACTTTCCATTGGACTAAAGATAATGAATCCAACATTCCAAATGCAAATATTAATAAAAGTAAACTCGTGATCAACCCCGTAACGTTCGATAGTGAAGGAATATATAAGTGTAGGGTAACAAATGTCGAAGGAAATGCAACGACGACTGCGAGCATAACAGTTTATGGTAAGTTGATGGAAATCGATAGACTTCGGAAAAGCAGATGATGCCAACGGTGACGCTATCACTGTGTAAGAGATAATGCCGTCGAAGGAGGACTGTATGTGATATACAGCGTCCGAGGGACTTATATCACATACAGTGGAGGGCATTTTTTGACTTCTAACTATATTGTCCTGGTTTATTGAATTTGGATGACAAATTCGCGAGATTTTCCCATCATTTTTAACAGAATTAGTATTCAAGGGCTGTATGTGATATACAGCGGTACATCAGAGAAAACCGACTCAAAAATAAAATAATATCATTTATAGACCTGAAGCGAGGGGAATTTGATGAAATATTACTGCCAAGGGAAGACATATCCCGAGAACTTTTCCCGAGGGATATATCTCCCCAAAGGGGGTAATAATTTCATCGAATCCCCGAGCGAAAGGTCTATATGATATATCATATCAAAACATTGTCTATACAAACCAACCAAATCGTAAAATGGCTTCTTTTCGACTATCCAGCTTCGATCTAGTCAAGCGCCAGGCATTCCACGTTTGGTACACGCAAGCTGGAATATGCAACAAAGCATTCGAAGTCGAATACCCCACTGCACCGACTGGTCGAGATGAACACTTCCTGTTTTGTGGATCCTTGTCCACCACATATTTATGTTATATTTATGTTTCGCAAGTGTTTTATTAAATGGAATTCTTAAGAAACAACTTATTGTCATATCAGACTCACAGGTTTCAACGTTCAACGCTTTCAACTCAAAGGTCGATTCACGTGTACATGGGTGACACGTGGCTTTTCTGTTCGACAGTTGACAACGCGTTATCCCCTGGCGAATATTTGTCGATCAACGTTTCTTTGAGCAAGACAACTTAATTTCTTTACTTTACGTGACTCACTCTCGACCAATGGAATTCCATGGAAAAAAAACTTTAAAACTTTCTGTATAATCTGTAATTCTCTATAATCAAATTTGCCTACGAATTTTTTAATATATACAAGTTTGTATATATCAAAACATCAGTTGATAACAACAGCTGTTACGCAAGCAAATATTAGTTATTATGATCCAAATCAATGTAAATTCTTGTATATACTGTTGGTTATTTACATATTTTGTTTGTTTTATCTAGAACCTCCCCGAATTCTCACCGCGCCACAAAACCAAACGATGAATGAGACTAGAAATGTCACGTTTATTTGCTATGGAGCAGGTATTCCTACACCAGATATTAAATGGAAAAAGAATAGCACAACGCTTGTCCAAAATAGTAGAATTACATTATCTACCAACAGCGAAAGCTTTGATGAAAATTACGTATTTTCGTCATTGACCATCAACGATATTAAATTTTCGGATCGAGGTGAATATTCCTGTGAATTTAAAAATAGAAGGAACAGCACACGAAGAAAAGCTGAGCTTACTGTTCATGGTATGTTGATATTATACGATATTTACACGCACAGACGTTTTGTTTTTCCAGTGGCGCAACTAGGGTGATCATATAGGACATCTAGGGGACAGGAAACCACGAGGGGCTAAAACTCGTTAATTAAAGTGCATACGTCAGAATTTGCAAAATGGCTTCAACCTTTGTCTCCGTTACTGAATGTGAAATTTGGCAAATTACTGATGAATATAATAGTTGTTTGACCGGTATATGCTGAAACAGTTATTCATCCCAGTGTCGGTGAATAGTGACTGATATCTATCGAGACGCGCTGCGTCCACTTTGATATTGGCCGCTGTGTAGGTTGCTTAAAAGAAATTCATATAAAAAGACAGATAATTAGTATTTTCGCATAAGTTAAAATTGCATAAGTTAAAATTGCTTCTATTCAATATTTATTAAGCTTTCAGACAATATGGTCTACTGACTATGACCAAAGGCAAGGTGATTATTGGGGATGTTTCACAATAGTGTTATCAGCTCGGCTTTGGCGAATAATTATTAGTTCTTATGCAACTCCTGCGTTTCGTTTATAACTAACTAATCAACCGAAGTTCAGGTGGCAGAAGTGGTTACAAGGCTGCTTCTTACCACTAGTTAAAGTTCCCCAATAATGAAAAATTATATTCTTTTATATGAAAGATCTTTGAAAACTACATAGGAACTTTTTTTTGCAGTTTTGCATTCTGAGGCGTCGTTCTCGAGTGTCAAGTCAAGAGTTAACAGTGTTAAGTCATTGCGTTATTGTGATTGGCAAAATTTGGGGCAAAATTAGGACAGACTTAATTTGCGTTCATGCTATGGCGTCACACATCAAGTACAAAATTTGCATACTACAAAAACTTGAAAATAAATTATGGAAGGAAACAAAAATGTAATGAAAATAGTTCTTTCATTTAAGAGAATATCATTTTTCACTGTTGTGACACTTAAATCCCGGTTAGTTTGGCTTGCTACTTTGGTGGATGACCACCTGAAAAAACTCTTATCTGGATCTTTAACCAAGTGGGTAGAGGTTAGCCAATATCCCTGCGTTGTATGTTTTTCCCCAATTCTCTGGTTTTCTTACTCAATAAAACCTATTTCAAAGGATTTGTAAGGAGTAAAAGGGAGCTTAAAGAAAAGTGAAAATCCCCCTGTAATAATGCTAAATTATTCAAGAAAACGCCTACATGGTTTACTTTTTGCTGTAACTTGAAAAAACGATTCTAACAGAACGAAAGGAATAAGTTATCATCGATTTATCCACTTAAATCTCAAATTTGACCTCGTATACTACGTCTCAACTTAGAACGATTCCACTAATACCAAATATGCGCCACAATGTAGTACACACGTAGAATCACACAAGTTGCAACAAGCCCGAATTACCAGCTTGCTACAAGTCGCAGTAACAAGTCGCATGTGCGATGCGTTCGCAAGCCTTGTTCCAGAATGGGTAACAAATTGCAGAAACTTGTTATCATGGTTGTTAACAAGTTGTTTAATCTTGCAACCTTGTTACAAGTTCTTCTAACAGCTTGATATCCTCCCGCAGCCTTCAACGTGTTTTAACAACTTGATATCCACAAACCGGTAGCAACTTCATGAACTAGCAACCTGGTTGCAACTTGATAACAGCTTGCGCCAAGCTTGTTCCGAACACTGAGGCTTTTGAGATTTCTCGGTGTGTAAGATACAAAATGGTAATAAAATTATCCTATGTCAGTAAAATTTATTTAAAAATACATTCATATTTCCCCATAGTTTTCCTTTCGTATAGATGGTATATTGTACTTTATGACTAAAGCACAATAAGCATTTAAAAAAGTTAAATCAGAGAATAAGGAATAAACATGTCCCTTATATTTTATGCAGTTTACTGGCCAGACTAATGGCCGACAACATGCGTAATGCGATATGCGCGTGGACACAAACCTCGGAGAATCCGACTTGAGTAAATTTTCTGTTCATTCCCTATTTTGTGGTTAAATGGAATTTTTAGACGCGTGCTACTCGTCTCTATAATAACCTTTGTCGTTCCGTTTGGCGGTTGGTCACCATATTATTCCAACTTATGCATGAGACGAGGCAATCACTTACGCGATTAAATACACACGTGCGCAGTTGATTTTATTGAAAGAAAACACGCGCCATTAGTATTTGGTTCTCGTTATAATTTTAGTAGGATTAAAGTTGATGTATATGTGGTCACAGTAGCGTGGTTAGTTTAACAATAGTCCTACCTGATAGGCTAGGTTGAGAATTTGAACCTCGTAGGTGATCGGGCAAATCGGCTGTTTTTACAGACAACCAAAATTCTTTATAACCAAGTTAAGATTCTGGACCTAATCAAGTAATTAAGTGTGGACGTAAGATTCGCAGTCGAATTACGTCTCGTTTCAATTTTGCCTCGTCAATTTTAATAGTATCAAGAACCGTGGTACAATTTATTGTATCATGTTAATTCCTGACAAAAATGATTGCATAAAGTGGTCCTACACAGTACTTGATGACAACATTTACCGGCCATTTTGGCTTTAGAAAGCGACCATTGTCAACCTTTATCTCCAAATGATCTGAAAATACGGAAAAGGACTGGCACTAGTTGTCAAAGAAAAGTCCATTTCCCGACTAAAACAGCTAAATTTCTTTTGAAATTTATTTTACTTCGTTCCCAAATTTATGAGAGACTTCTAATTTTGTTTATTAAATATAAATACTTTATGGTTAAAAATAAAAACATAAAGTTTCAGCACGTTTCAACTAGGGATAGCAAAGGTACGTGATTAAAATCAGCAAAATGGATTTCTATTCACTTGCTAGTTCTAGGAAGTCTGCTCACGGTCAGATCAGCTAGCACTACCGATCATTTGCAAAAATGTGTTACCGCTGGTAACGCCCTCGAGGATGGTATCCCGTACGGAAAGTGGTATTGTATATAACCGCTGCTTAACTTTTAAATATATTTTTAGTTACTCCTAGAGCCAGTATAAACGACACTGATCCTGAAGAATTTAAGAAAAAGTTAGGGAAGCCCGTTAACTTGACGTGTGATATTTATGGATTTCCAAGACCGCGTGTGATATGGAGAAAGGATGGTGAAATTGTTCCAAAATGGCACTACCGTATTGTAGAGAATGGTAATGACGAATTAAGAAGTACCAGTCAACTTTGGATACGTGCTACTTTGCGAAATGATACTGGAAGATACAGCTGCTTGGTGAAAAATGAGGCTGGGACGGCCGAAGACTATGTACGCCTGACGATTTTAGGTAAAAAGAATGTCATTTCTCTAACAGTAGCTAGACCATATAAATTAGATTTCTTTATTATATTTATACAGGTGAAATACCAGCTTGTCTTTGACACGTAAAAATGATACCCTCACATGTAAAGAGATAAATCGTATTTTCACATGTGAAGATATCGATGGCGTCAACGCGAAATAGACCAGTAAGATGTCTGCATTTTGCCGCCGAAAAGCAAGCAGCTAAATAGTTTTCTGGAGCTGACTTTGCTATCAAATGTCTTAAGTGGCTTTTGACGGTGTATTTTCCGGCGAAATAACAGAACTTACCGACTAAATAAATTTACTGCTTGACTGCCGGACCATCTTTGGCGATACTGTAGTTATTTCAATATTTTTCAATATTTTTCAATATTTTATAATATTTCAATTGTTTTGCGTTAATAACTGAAAAACAAAACATATAGGTCATATTTGACCGTCAGTTCGAGTGCCAATTGTTCCATGATAATTCCAATTGCCATGCGTATGAATATTATAGCAAAATCATTTTTTGCCTTCAGACATTGCCTTCTCATATCGTCTAGGACAAAGTTTTTCAATGTTAGATCACTGTAAATCGCGAAAGATATAGAAATGATCGTAGTTACTAATGACAACAAAAAAGCAGATGAAATTCTCCAAATTTTGAAAATTTTTGTAATAGAAATTTGTCTTTGCATTTAGTATGATAACCAGTTTCCAGTAAAAACGGTACATATAAACGGTACATGTGTCTCAAGTTTCGAAGTACCATATCAGCAGAGATATTAGGGAGCTTAAGCAAACACGACGGCAACGTCACTGCGGCGGTGGCCGATATAATATAGTTTCTAAGAAGGCAAAAAGGAAATAAATAATTGGAAGTCCCGCCATACTTTGCGTCGTCAGTTCACGACGTAGGTCTGATTGCAACGTTAAACTGAAAATATTTACGTTTTCTACTCAACAACTACATCTTAGGCCGCAACAACCAATACTTAAAGAGCAAAGAAATAAGTGATTAAAAACAACAAAATGGATTTCTATTCTGTTGCTAGTTCCAGGCCTTTTGCTTCCGGTCAGATTAGCTAGAAGTTACAGAACACGTGGGAAAGTGGGATAGCATAACGGTTGGTCCAGGCGCTAGGCAGAACTAACTTTTTTAAAAAAGGTTGGGAAATATATTCTTTGGTAACTCATGCGTGTTTGGATACTAAAACAGTTAGAGTATGCGCTTCCGGTTTCCATGAACTTTTCCATGATTCATGCTTTAAGCTCGTTAACTATCAGCTGACTGAAATCCCTAGCTGATAATCTCATTCTTAATTATTGGAATTTTTGTGCAATAAATTTCACTAATTTGGCGGTCATTTTTATTTTTTAACAGAAAAACCAGATCCAGTGCAACTTAATTTTACAAAAATTGATAAACGATTTGTCACAATACAATGGAATGTGTCATTTGATGGGAACAGCGAAATACACTACATCAACTTAACTTATTTTTTCATTAATGGCAAAAAATCTACTAAGAATCTCTCACTGAGCGAAAAAAGTGACAGAATTGGTCATCTAACGCCTGGAAAAATTTACGTGTTCCACATTACTGCCACAAACAAAATTGGTACAAGTGTTACAACAGATAAAAATGCATCGACTCTAGAAGATGGTAAGTAATTTTGTTGTATACATATTGAGTGAAATTCATTTCACTCAATATGTATATTATTATAATTCAGTAAATTATCGTTTGCTCATAGGTTTTAGACAAGAGGCGAACGAGTTTATTTCACCGTGAAACCACGTCGTTCGCGTTTTCTCACTATATGTGTTATCCTTAAGGGAGTGAATTCCTTTCTCTGTTAAAAATTCTTTTTTTCCTATCGTGTTTTGCGTATTACTTTTACTCCTTTGCGCTCATATTTTTGTTGTAAATGCGATTTTCAAACTCAGTAGTCTCCTTAATAATTAATGAACTAAAAACAAAGGAAAATCTTATTCAGTTGTTTGAAACTGAAAGAAAAGTGCTGCAAAATAGTAATTTGAAATATTTCAAAGTACTAGTACCTTGAAATATTTCAAAGTACTATTTTAAACTGAATATATTAGGCTATAATTAGGCATTGTGGTGAATTTGAGAAGTCACTTCAAACACTGGACGTCGGACTTTACCGGGATCCGTTTGCTCTCGTGCCGTTGAAAAGGCTTCCCTCGGCGCGGTTCGATTTTACAAAAGCACACGGATTTTGAAGTCCTGGTAAAGTCCTCTGTCCCGTGTTTGAACTATTACTTAAAGATGGTACTTCCTTTACTTCTAGCACCTTCTGCTCCTCGTCATGTGTCCTTGACGGTCACTGCAAGAAGTATTAATGCCACATGGTCTGCTCCTGAGCACGAAAATGGAATAATACTTACCTATGAGGTTTGCTACCAAAAAGTAAACGTTAGTAGCCCCTGTACAAAAAGAAATGCTACCAAGGAAAACACTTACTTAATAAAACCGTTAGAACCATTTACCTGGTACTCTGTGAAGATACGGGCGTACACCTCTGTAGGGTTTGGTAACTGGAGCAATTATACGGAAATTCGAACGCATGAATCAAGTAAGAAAACTTCATATTAGTATTTGTTTATTTTTAATGCTTAGTATTTTTAAAACTCCAGTTAAAAAGTGCTAGAAATTTAGCTTGATGTCTATGTAGTTTATGATAGTTGTGATATTTCATTTACAAAGGTACAATGTGGCTAGTTTTGTCTTCACAAGCTTTTGAGGTCAAGAAAGAACCACTGCAGCAGCTTTCAATGCTGTATTAGCCTTACTGCATTTTTTTCTAAATTATCTGTCTCGTGTAAGAATTATTATGTGTATAAATTTTCACGACTAAGCTTCTCTTTTTGTAATCCTTCTTTTCGTTAATCCCCGTTCATTTCATCATGTCTTTCTTTTGTAGACATCCATTTATTTGTAAATATAAAAATTTACTTAGTAAGTTATCATACATGACGCAGCAACTATATTTCACAAATGAACTAAATATCCCAAAAAGCTACAGCGATTCTCTCAATTGCATGTGACCCTTTCTGCCCTAAAAAAGATATAAAGTGGTGCCCGCGGAGTATGATGCGTATGTGGTGATAACTTTTGTACACTATCCAGATAATGTGAGAGATATGCAAAATAGGCGGATATATATAATGCTATTTACCGGCTGGGAGGTTGTACTGAAAAAATATTTTCACGAGGTCTCAGAGGATGCCCAAGGCCGAAGAAAGGGGACGCTTCTGAGGCCGTGGGAAAATATTTTTTCAGTACGGACCGACCTAAACGGTAAATAACGTTTTTATTTTTTTGTTCTTATAATTAGGCAATTCACGTTGTAAAATGCATAGCTAAATGAACACAAAGGTGCATAAATTTGAATGAGAAAACGAGCCAAAACAAAGAAATTCACTTTGATAACTACCATCTCAATACATTTTTTGTTTTCTTCTTGAACAGTTTACATTAGCTTTTGAATCAACTTTAAAGATTTATACAATATTCACTTTTGGACCTTGGTCAAGATATTGTAAAAAGCCGCGCGCTGCTGCAGCCAATCAGATTGCAGGAAATAAAAAATATCACTAGGCACGTACAAATAAAGAAGTAATTATCGTTATTGGGACCATTTCATTTTGCCTTTATTTTGTGCCCGCAGAGGTTCAAGTATATTTTTGGATGCCAAATTCGTTTAAACTACTTCTAGGCTCGGGGTAATTTTGGGTCTGTCGGAAGCGGAGGGCGCTGTGGGATGCAGCCCCGCTAATAATTTGCTGCAACATCCGCTTAGGCCGCCACACACTAGGAGATAAATTCGCTGCAACAAAACGCTTCGTGTGGACAGTTAAGCAACGATTCCCGTGAACTAATTACGGAGGTATGCTAATTAAGTACGCATGTTATGCCATCGTTTCTTTTTGTCCTCTTTGGTTTTTGGCAAATTACAACGCTCAAGTTTTGTAATCAAGGGCCTTTTGTGGCTTTTTTTGTAGTGTTTTTGTTTTTTTATCCCACAAGATTCTGCTATCTTTGTAGAACTGGATTAACATTTTATCTGTGTTAAGATACATAGTTATGACATAATAGAATTCACAGAACAATCCACAGGTCTATGCAGCCAAGAAAGGTTTCCATACAAGATGTACTTTCAATTAATGTATTTGTATATTTTAAAGTATTCATCACACTTACCGTTTCTTGGCATTTCCCGTAGTTTCTATTATTCTAAACATTTTGACTGATTTTGCCGTTACGGCCTTTTGGTTACCCATTAGCGTCGTGTCGTTAACAGCTGAGGAATTAAATTTTCCACAAAGGTTTCTTGTGTGTAAACAATGCAAATTTATATCTAAGCAAAAGTTTCTTCTGAGTCGGCCTATTCTTAAACTCAAAATTTCAATGGTAAACCTTGTTCGCATTTTTTTTCGGCGACGGGTACAGAATAACCTTCCCGACTATCAACGTCACAAAACTATTCGTTGTCAGTAGAGTGATTTAGTTTGCAGGACGCGACGGCAACCCGTTGTCAGTTTTGACTGTGGATTCCCGGGTCGAGGACGAAAGCACTCGGACTTTGAAGTCCAGGTAAAGTCCTCTGTTCCGTGTTTAAACTGTTACTTAAAGATGTTACTTCCTTTACTTCTAGCACCTTCGGCTCCTCGCCATGTGTCCTTGACGGTCACTGGAAGAAGTATTAATGCCACATGGTCTGCTCCTAAACACAAAAATGGAATAATACTTGCCTATGAGGTTTGCTACCAAAAAGTAAACGTTAGTAGCCCCTGTACAAAAAGAAATGCTACCAAGGAAAACACGTACTTAATAAAACTGTTAGAAGCACTTACCTGGTACTCTGTGAAGATACGTGCGTACACTTCTGTAGGGTTTGGTAACTGGAGCAATTATACGAAAATTCGAACGGATGAATCAAGTAAGAAAACTTCATATTAGTCTTTTACTTTATTTTTAATGCTTAGTATTTTTAAAACTCCAGTTAAAAAGTTCTACAAATTTAGCTTGATGTCTATGTAGTTGTGATAAAATATTTCATTTACGTGGGTTTAACAAAGATACAATGTGGGTAGCTTTGTCGTCACAAGCTTTCGAGGTCAAGAAAGAACCACCGCAGCAGCTTTCAATGCAGTATTAGCCTTACTGCTTTTCTTTCTAAATTATCTGTCTCGTATAAGAATTATTATGTGTATAGATTTTCACGACTAAGCTTCTCTTTTTGTAATCCTTCTTTTCTTTAATCCCCGTTCATTTCATCATGTCTTTCTTTTGTAGACATCCATTTACCTGTAAATACAAAAATTTACATAGTACGTTTTCATACATGACGCAGCAACTATATTTCACAAATGAACTAAATATCCCAAAAAGCTACAGCGATTCTCTCAATCGCAGGTGAACTATATTTCACAAATGAACTAAATATCCCAAAAAGCTACAGCGATTTTCTCAATCGCAGGTGATCCTTTCTGCCCTAAAAAAGATATAAAGTGGTGGCGCGGAGTATGATGCGTATGTGGTGATACCTTTTGTACACTATCCAGATAATGCGAGAGATATGAAAAATAGGCGGATATATATGATGCTATTTACCGGCTGGGAGGTCCGTACTGAAAAAATATTTTCACGAGGTCTCAGAAGCGGCCCGAGGCCGAAGGCAAGGGACGCTTTTGAGGCCGAGGGAAAATATTTTTTCAGTACAGACCGACCTAAACTGTAAATAATGTTTGTGTTTTTTGTTCTTCTAATTAGGCAATTCACGTTGTAAAATGTAACATAATGTAAAATGTAACAAAATGTAAAATGTAAAATGTAACATAGAGGTGCATAAATTTGAATGAGAAGACAACGAGCCAAAACAAACAAATCACCCTGGTAACTACCATGTGAATACATTTTTTGTTTTTTCCTTGAACAGTTTACATTAGCTTTTGAATCAATTTTAAAGATTTAAGCAAGGTTTGTAAAGATTTTAGCACTTGTAAACAAACTTGCTGCAAAGAATAACACTTCTGGACCACAGTCAAGATATTGTAAAAAGCCGAGCGCTGCTGCAGCCAATCACATTGCAGGAAATCAAAAAATATCACTAGGCACGTACAAATAAAAAAGTAATTATCGTTATTGGGACCATTTCATTGTGCCTTTATCTTGTGCCCGCAGAGGCTCAAGTGTATTTTTGGATGCCAAATTCGTTAAAACTACTTATAGGTTCGGGGTAATTTCGGGTCTGTCGGAAGCGGAGGGGGCTGTGGGATGCAGCCCCGCTAATAATTTGCTGCACCACCCGCTTAGGTTGCCACACACTAGGAGATAAATCGCTGCAACAAAACGTTTGATGCAGACAGTTAAGCAACGATTCCCGTGAACTAATTTCGGAGGTATGCTGATTAAGTACGTATGTTATGCCATCGTTTCTTTACTTCCTCTTTGGTTTTTGGAAAATTACAACGCTCAAGTTTTGCAATCAAGGGCATGCGTACCTTCTTTTGGAGTGGATTTTTTCGTAGTGTTTGTGTTTTTTATCCCACAAGATTCTGCTTTCTTTGTAGAACTGGATTAACATTTTATCTGTGTTAAGATACGTAGTTATGATATAATAGAATTCACGGAACAATCCACACGTCTGTGCAGCCATGAAAGGTTTCCGTACAAGATGTACTTTCAATTAATGTATTTGTATATTTTAAAGTATTCATCACACTTACCGTTTCTTGGAATTTCCCGTAGTTTCGATTATCCTAAACATTTTGATTGATTTTGCCGTTACGGCCTTTTGGTTATCCATTAGCGTCGTGTCGTCAACAGTTGAGGAATTAAATTTTCCACAAGAGTGTCTTGTGTGTAAACAATGCAGATTTATCTAAGCAAAAGTTTCTGAGTCGGCCTATTCTTAAATTCAAAATTTCAATGGTAAACCTCGTTCGCATTTCCTTTCGGCGACGGGTGCAGAATAACCTTCCGGACTATCAACGTCACAAAACTGTTCGTTATCAGTAGGCTGATTTAGTTTGCAGGACGCGACGGCAACCCGACGTCAGTTTTGACCGTGGATTCCCGGGTCGAGGACGAAAGCACTCGGACTTTGAAGTCCCGGTAAAGTCCTCTTTCCCGTGTTCCAACTATTACTTAAAGATGTTACTTCCTTTACTTCTAGCACCTTCGGCCCCTCGCCATGTCTCCTTGACGGTCACTGCAAGAAGTATTAATGCCACATGGTCTGCTCCTGAGCACGAAAATGGAATAATACTTGCCTATGAGGTTTGCTACCAAAAAGTAACCGTTAGTAGCCCCTGTACAAAAAGAAATGCTACCGAGGGAAACACGTACTTAATAAAACCGTTAGAACCATTTACCTTGTACTTTGTGAAGATACGGGCGTACACTTCTGTAGGGTTTGGTAACTGGAGCAATTATACGGAAATTCGAACGGATGAATCAAGTAAGAAAACTTCATATTAGTATTTTAGTTTATTTTTAATGCTTAGTATTTTTAAAACTCCAGTTAAAAAGTCCTAGAAATTTAGCATGATGTCTTACTCTATGTAGTTGTGATAAAATATTTCATTTATGTGGGTTTAACAAAGATACAATGTGGCTAGCTTTGTCGTCACAAGCTTTCGAGGTCAAGAAAGAATCACCGCAGCAGCTTTCGATGCTGTTAGTCCTACTGCTTTTCTTTCTAAATTATCTGTCTCGTGTGGGAATTGTCATGTATATAGATTTTTACGACTAAGCTCCTTCTTTGTAGTCCTTTTTTTTAATCACCTAGTTCCTTTCATCATGTCTTTCTTTTGTAGACATCCATTTATTTGTAAATACAAAAATTTACATAGTATGTTTTCATACATGACGCAGCAACTATATTTCACAAATGAACTAAATATTCCAAAAAGCTACAGCGATTCTCTCAATCGCAGGTGACCCTTTCTGCCTTAAAAAAGATATAAAGTGGTGGCCGCGGAGCATGATGCGTATGTGGTGATAACCGTTTTGTACACTATCCAGATAATGCGAGAGATATGCAAAATAGGCGGATA
>JAOBAZ010005461.1:0-13588 GCA_026546875.1 Pteroeides caledonicum | reverse complement strand
AATGCACAATGTAGCTAGTCAGATTACTTTTTAAAGTGCAAAGTTGACGACTCACAAGGCAAAACAGCACAATGGCGGAAGTAAACACGGAATCAACTATCCGGTTACATATCCTGGGATACTACCGGATATCGGAAAATTACCGGATACCTGTATCCTGATCCGGCACATCCCTAAACCTATTAATATCCAAAGGTATTTCCTTGAAAAATAAAACCTGAGGATCAACAAAATTACACAAAAGCTGCATTGCTCTGCATTACTGGGTTAAATATAGGTTCTTACAACGGCTAGATTCTGCCACTTTTTTTTTATTTTGGAAGCAGGAAGTATATATATATGCTAAAGCTTCTTTTTGTAATGACTCTTTAACAGATATATTATTACCTAAATTACTTGGGTTTTTCTTATTTTAATTAATTGTATATTGCAATATTCCAGACAAGTGATTGAGGGAATGAATTTGTTAAAACAATTGGAGGAGCAAGAGACTTATAATGAACGGCCCAAGACAGAATGTACTGTGGTCACATGTGGTATATTAGATGTAATCAGTCTTTATCTGTAATCAAAGTAAATTAACCAGTTGTATTATAAAAGTTAGACTACTGGTTCATGTAATATTTGACCATATATAATGGCAGTGCATTTTGGATTTATAGCCTGGTGTGGTTTTGCAGTCAAATTGTAAAAACCATACCGGTAATCTATAAAAGAATTCTCGAAATATTTGTGCACATTTTTAAAATTATTTACTTGGAGTTCTTGAAATTTATTTAACATGAAGAATTCCTAGAATTTTTGTTTCCACTTTCATTATAGTATTTTTAATATTGGGTACATAATCTGGTTTCTACTCACTAAGACAAAAATTCACTTTTCTGTTGAAATTGGGTAGCTTTTAGTTTGTAGAAGCTTGTTGCTTTCGAGTACTGATACGTTTACACAGAGAGTACCAATTCATCTGGTGTTAGCCAAGGTAAATTAATTGTAAATTAAAAGATGCCACTTCAGTACTAAAGTGTTCAAATTTAAATATGTTGTAACAGTTTGGAATGAGACTTGTGTGGGGTTATTATTCATATTACATAAACAGCATATCTGGTGGAAAGAATGAGAATTGAGTCATGATATTGTGAGGTACAATATCCTGAGGTGGTTTGGACATTTTCTTTGAAGTGATTACAATTGGGTGACAACTGACAAGACTTATGAAATCAGTATGTGAGGTAAAGGAACACCCGGGATAGAAGAGGCACAGGAATCTGGAGACCCTTGTGCAGTTTGGGAATGAGAGAACCATTCAACAATCATTACTTTATTGTAATGTATCACTAACTGCTAAACCTGTTAGATAATGGATTAGTATCATTTTAGCTGGCATTGTGTATTTCCATTCATTTTACTGGTTAATATCTTAATATTCTCTTAAATTGTATTAATAAAATATTAACACGGCAGAAGAAACCTTCCATTATTGCTCCAAGAATCCAACTTAAGAATTTTGAGAATATACAGCAACAAGTACCATAATTAATTCAAAACAATTATGAATATTAGAAAGCATGGCATATCTACCTACGCTGTTATAAAATTTTTACCTAGTGGTATTTTTACTATATGAGGAATAAATGTATCCATAGGAACCATGCTGTAAGAAAAACCTTTAAATATTACAATATTTAAGAATATGTAGCTGTCCTTTGTAAGGTTAACTATGTTGGTTTTATCGCGACTTCATGCTACAATGCCTTAGCAGAGAGATTAATATTAAAATGTTTACTTTATATTTAATTTAATGACAATCTGTGATAAACCTGATGTCTTATTAATACATTTTTGTGTGGGTGGCCATTTGTCTTATCTCAATCTTTTTGTTTGCCTTATAAATAGCCGACTGACTGTGGACTTTGTCAGTATACCACACTATAAAATACTTAATAGCAACTGTAATACAAAGTTTTGTGAAAGCAAAGATTGCTCCTCAATAAATTTTGTGAAAAAAGCTTATAAATACCAGCAGGTTACATAGCTGTATTTAATTACAAAGATTTTTAGAGATTCAGAGAAAATAATTAAATTATATTACCTGTAAAGCAAACTTCAAATTGTTTTAAGAGCATAAATGAAATACTTTGATCTCATAGAACTGATATTGGCTGGAAGTGTTCTTATTGTAATACCAATATTGTAGGACATAATTACATTGGCATTCATAAAGCAAAAATATTCTTCACATTCATGTTACGAATCACTTATAATCGGGCGATAAAATGATTTAGTGTGTAGTTTTTCTATTCAGTCTCTACCAATTAGTAGGAGATGTCATGTACCCAGCGGTTACTCCATTGATAAATTACAGTCCTTCCGTAACTATAAGAAGACCAAAATAGGACACAAATGCCAAATATTCGTTACTCTTGTTTTCCTAGTACAGAGAAAATGAAATAGTGAAGTCAGTGGGCAGGCGAACATTAACATATCGAGTGCGACAGTAAATCAAGTCCATCATGACAGTACATCCAAGAGTCGTTCCCACAGTCACAGACTTCAAGGGAATATTTTCTCTACTAACATTTATTTTATAGCAGTTCAAATAAATAAATCTTTACACCACGAAATCACGTTAGAACCGGTTTTATTTGCTATGATCTGCTTTGTTGTCAAGAAAAAAAACAAACCAGTCAATTGTACAATTCATATAAGTCATGAAACTATTTTTGACTTTCGTCCATATATACCTCTTAGTCTTAGCACTTTTAAAAAGTGCAGAGAGCTTCAACGAAAGACTTACTTCGCTGCCCTTCTTATCCAAATTCAAGATGGTGTGTTTGGAATGTTTGTTTTATCTCTATTTGTCCAGCACAATTTACGCAAAACCGACAAACGAACAGTTAAAGTATTTATATATGACAAAGTTACACAAAAAAACAACAGAAACGCACGAGCAATATCATAACACATGTCGATTTGTGTGTTCTAGACTTCTAATACTTTATAGTTTATAATTCAATATTTTTATATAGTATCAAACCATATTTTTATAGCATGCAGATCCACAATGGGTATCGACAACAGTTGAAGGGCTCCTTAAGAAAAATTAAAAAACAAAACTGGTATATTTAGGTTGGTCAATTGTGTTGGCGCGCACGCGAGCGAACTTACATGGCGCCAAAGCAAATGTTGAAATATTGATATGCGTTCTCATGCGTAGCGACCTGTTACTTCAATGTTAAAATGTCTTTATAATTATAAATTATAAATACGACACTTTGTTTTTCGCAAATTCCAATTTTGTTACACAGCAACGTCTCCTTAATAAATGTCTTCAGCGCAACTGCTGTATCAACGTACATACTTCTTGAATCCCTCAATTATCTCTTTATCCATGCATTTTGTTTCCGTAAACGAGTCGTCCTCATCCCCATCTTCAAGGTACCGTCTCAACGCTGGGAAATCTTCTGGGAACTCGAACTGTTTATAATGCCATCCAGCGACGCGGATGTAATGGAGTTTTGGTAAAAGGTTGCAATCAGGCAAAGTAATTGTGTCCCCGCATAAAAATTTACGCCCATTCTCCGACAAGAACTTGTTTATTCCTTTCAATTCCCCGTTCAGTGCATTAAGCTTGGTTTGCTCATCATTGCTTCCTTTCTCCGTTTTGAAATAAAACATAAATTTTTGGAAGACATTTAGTGGAACCTTCACCGCAGCGGGCTCGCTCGGGCGCATTTGGGGTTGAAACTTCGCTTCGAGGTACGTCTCCATTTCATGTGGATCGTCCCGTATTATAGCGTCATCTATATCCTCAGTGATCAAATGCTGAATAAAAGGAATCTTTAAACTAGTATCGCTGACACCATATTTTGCTAGAATATCCTTCTTGTACACAGGATCGACAGGAATCATTTTGGCGTTAGGGATTTCTTTTTTGGCCATAATGAACATGAAACGGTGGCTGAATATGTCTTCGCCAAACTTCGACTGTTTGTCATTCTTGATGAGAGGACCCTATAGATATATTTTGATTTCGTTGAGTACACAATGAGCACCACGACAGCGTACAACATTTAACCTACCTTGATAAATAGTCGAAACTCTGGTTTAAATCCGCTGCTTTCGTTGCTTTCGTTGCTCATTTTCTAAACGTTGATTTATAATATACACAAATGTGCTCTCAAGCTGGCTAAACCTTCCTTGTCGCGCCCAATTCACGCATGAGCATAAGCTTTCTCACGAGTGCTAGACCCAGACTTCGCACTAAACTGACAGAAACAAGCGCATGGGAGATCGGATTATTCCACTGGATTATCCCGTGTAATCAATATTGCAATGATTTTAATCAAGTGAAATCAAACGAATGTGCTGCTGTTGGTTGCCTTTATGCAAGCATTAACGTACACAAGTTGAGAAAATAGCTATTTTGCAGCGAATGTACTATATATATATAAAATATCTTGAACTTTGTTATTTAACGAATTATGTATTTAAATTTGAAATTTACAATAATTTCTTTAACGGCTGTTTGTTATTTAATTATTCTACCTTAGTCAAACTTACAAAAATTCAACGAAACAAAACCGACGCCAATATGACGCACTCTACGAATGTTATAAAATAAAACAAAATAAACCGGTCGACAAGGTGGGAACCTAATTCGTAAAATAAAGTCAAAGAGCAATGAGCAGCAAGCTACACCACGGGCCAATGCCATACGTGAGTAGGATTTAAAACAATTTAATTATTAGGCTAGATTAAAATGTTTTAAATAAACTCTTGTATTAAATTAAAATTTAAAAATGGCTTGCTGGGCATTGCTATTTGATTTGAATATACCGGCACATGCAAAGGAACCGTTCATCAATTGTAGCGAGAAATGTGTAACGTCCCACGCAAAAAAACAAAGTGCTCATTGTTTTAGTGATAATTACGGATATATCTAAGGATAATTAGGGTTAGTTTAGGAAAAAGGGTACAAAGTAGGTACAAATTTGGGTATCAGACCACACAAATCCTGAAACAATTAACGACCGACACGTGTACGCATGGCAAGGCAAGGAGCTTTTTTAAATAATTTAAAGAGTATATCCAGCTTTTCTAATCGAGCATAAGACAACATAATTATAGCGAAACGTAAATAAATAATTTCACGTGATAATTAAATTTATTCTGCATAAAACCACTTTATCTAACAGGCGCCTAGTTTTCTACTTTTGTCTAATGCCAGAGTACTTTACTCCTTACAATTCGACAAATCAGATTTGATATATGGACAAAAATAAGCAGGACACGTAGAAAAGCCAATTGACTTTGTCCTCATGCTGTTCGGACAACGAAAAAGGTAGAAAAATTTATCGCAATTAACACATGATTTTGAAGATAATATTTTGGCGATAGCCCTTTTTTAATATCACGTGTCCAAAAAACCTACATGTGTATAATTATTCCTTGCAAAATTAGGACAAATTATGCAGAAAACGTTCTAGAACAGTTGGATCATGACGCGCCCACGTGGGCGCCCAATATCATTAATAGTATACAAAAAATGTCACCAATATCGCTAAGTTTTCCAATTCTTCTAAAGACGACCATGGATTTTTTTTTTGAGGCGCTTTACCTATTTGCGTGTGCGTTAATTATTCACATTTCAGTTCACTAAGCGCCACCCGCCCTATGCGTCGCATTGTTGTCAGTTTTGTGTCGAGCCAAATTCTATATATAACATTTACCATTTGTAATTGACATTTTTCTCTACCCTGTTTCTTCTCTATTCCAATGTTTCAGCCGTGTGTTTAACGTCAGGTCGTATATTTCCTGAATCCCTCGATAATTTCGCGGTCCGTACATTTTGAATCTTGAAAAGCTTCATCAGCATCACCAGCCTCGACGTATTTTCGCAGGGCCTCGAACTCGACGGGAATATAAAACTTCTTAAAGTACTTCGCAGCAACACGAATGTAGTGTAGTTTCGGCAGAAGATTGCAATCAGGTATGGTAATTGTGTCTCCATCTAAAAACCGCCCTTGCATTTCTGCCAAAAACTCATCGATATTCTTTAATTCCTTGACAAAATTACTTAACATTTTAGCTTCATTGGGGCTGCCTTTCGGAGCCTTAATATAGAACATGAACTTTCCCCAGACATCCAAATGAACTTTTTGGGCTTTTCTGTTTTTACACGCCATGCTGGGTTGAAAGTGCTCCTCAAGATAGGTCTCTATTTGAAATTGATCGTCAACAATAACTCTGTTTCCCAAATCGAGTGTGTCCTTTATTACATGTACTAGGAATGGTAGCTTAAGACTATAGTCGTCAATCTTGTACTGAGTTAATATGTCCTTCTTGTAAACAGGATCAACGGGAATAACTTTGGAATTCGGGATGTTCTTTTTGGCTATCATAAACATAAATCGATGAGCGAAGATATCTTCACCAAACATCGATTCTTTGTCTCCCTTAATGAGCGGAGCCTGAAGAAATATAACAGTCGCAGATTAAGAACTTGGGTTAAGCTTTTAATGGCAAAAAGTATGACAAAAAGTTTACCTTGACAAAAAGTAGAAGCTCCGATTCATTTGTCATGTTTTCAATACAATATTCCGCACGATCTTCCCAACTTCGATGCTGCCAACAGTTTGGACACAAGAATTGTTGCATGTATTTAACGCTTCGTTACGTCAACGTCATACCATAAAACAATATGCTTTACAATTGACTACAACTCGATCCCAGGCTGAACATGCGCGAAATACGTTTCCTCAGTCGACACCGTCGACTCGTACATCTGATTGGTTTCATTAACCCAAAACTCGTTTTAAATTAGCTTTGAGTTTTCTACAATGCAATATTAATATCTACGTGTAAACCAATGCATAGAATTGGAATAAACGCAGTATTTACTTGGAATACGATTTGACGCAGTTTTGAAACATTTTTGTAGAAACATTCGGTTCCCATAGAAATGTCCTGAAAATTACAACTAATTACTCGTTACTGAGAGATAAAGAAAACGGGGCGTTTTGTTTATGTGATCAAAGCCTAGCAGCTTCTAGATTTTTGCTTGAAATTTTATTTATCCTTTTTGAATTAAACAGCACCTATACAAAGAAATATAAAACGGGCTCAACAAACAAATGTCAATTTGGTCAAACAAAGAATTTTATTCGCAAAAAATCACATTGCTTTTTTTATATATTTTTATTTCAACAAATTCGTATATGGATTGTATTTCGCAGCATAGCAACACAAGCAAACTGAGACAAATGATGATTTTAAAAACACAGACTGTATGGTACCAAAACAAGCTGGAACAGACAATAAAACAAAATAAAATAAACTTAATTAAAAAGATAGATTAACGCTGCAGCTGACAGGTTAAACCAGGACGCTAAAAAGACAAGGTCACTCATTTATAGCGTCGTCCTAATCACAGTATACGAAATATGCAGCAGAGCCTCTCAAGTCGAGGCTTTGTGAGACCGCGCACGTTTCCTCGCGCATTTTCCGCAGCCAGTAGAAGTCAGCAGTGGCGAAGCCAACCCGCAAGGTTGGTAATGCTGTGCAAATTTCAAATTGTTACCATTATTCATTTCTTTAGAAATTCATTGTTTTTAGGGTTCTTGAACATGAAAATATTTGCATAGCATGACTAAATTGTCGGGCTGGAAACGCTACTGGAGGTCAGTCCACTGATCTATCCCTACTACACGACTTAAAATGATCAGGTTGTTGCGATATTGATATGAATCTAAGATTGAACAATGTGCTTCCCATATTGTTTACAGTTGTCAACAATATTGAACAATATTATCACACCTGATTCAGTTTCAACAATACTGTTCAATATGGTTGACAAGTGTGAACAACGTTGGCAGCACAATCTTGTTCAATGCTGCTACACCGCAGGCTCACATTAATTTTGGTCGTGTTAATGAGAACAATTTGAATGTAAATGTTTAATTTGTAGCTGCCACTTCGAAATATCCATGTCACTGTACTTACATAATCAGCGCCGTTACTTTTTTCAATACCATTAAATTTTCACCATAAGGTCTTCACCGCCAGAAATTTTTGGATTTTCGTACAATTTTGTTAATTTTCCCGTTACCCCGACCCGGTTGTTTTCTTCACAAGTCATTTCGCGAAAGGAGTAAATTTTTTTTTAAAGTGGAAACCCTTTGGCAACCACACGAGTAAGCAGGGAAAAAAGACAGATTCCTCCGTTAAATTGTTGGAACACATTTAATATCTTGAAAAAAAAAATCACCAATTAGATTTTGAGCTGGAAATTTCCATGAAGTCATAGTGGTAGGCGCGAACGTTGACGCGAATAGCTTAAAATAGGAAATAAATTGTTTTAGTAGAAACACAAAACTAGCAAAAAATATTCCACATATCAATTTATTAATATTTCAAATGAAAACCTACAGAAGGAACAGTGTGTCACACTTAAAAGGTCGCTACAGCTACTCGATATTTACTACACAGCTAGTAAGGAATAGC
This sequence comes from Pteroeides caledonicum, assembly GCA_026546875.1. Lineage (NCBI taxonomy): Eukaryota > Metazoa > Cnidaria > Anthozoa > Scleralcyonacea > Pennatulidae > Pteroeides > Pteroeides caledonicum. Next base: position 5,086 of record JAOBAZ010005461.1, on the reverse strand, counting down.
CAATCAAATTACTCGATTGGTATTATTGACTGGAATCAGTGATTGAAAATGCTTGGAATACCGGGGCGACGGAAGTGGCCTAGAAACGACCTTGGAACCAGGGAAGTCTATTGACTTAGTACACTTCCGTTTCTTTCATTGACAAACCTTCGCTTGCTTTTGATTGCTTTCGTCGTTGATACGTGGCGAGACGATCGAACGATCACAGAAACTAGCTTATTATTTCCACCATCAGCCAGCTAGAGAACAATGGTAACACAAGGAGCCAGTAAAGTAATCCTTCAGATTATATTTTTGACTACCTTCTACGCTGTGACAACATGTGCCCAAGGTGAGAGGTATTTGATTGTGCTTCATGCATTCATGACCTGTTTCATGTTTGGTTGTATTCGTACTCGCGTAATAATAATTGTACAGTAGCTGCTAATGGTTGTTGTGTATTACTATATCTTATATCTTCTGTCAATTTGTTGCATTTTCCATTTATAGCAAGACGTGTTGTATATATGCTTCAAAAGGTGGTTTATAGTTTTTCTCTTAACTTTGACAAATCATGTGAGGAACAAAAACTGTTTAAAAAGCAATATCATGAATATGACATGACACGAGGACCAAAATAAAATACCGCTAATCATTTCTTACCTCTGTTATTTATCTTGCCCTAATGTGCAGTTTTTGTACCTGCTTCAGCATAAACAAATATTTCGTTTTACTTTAATCGATTCTAATGCTACTGTACAGCTATATTTCGGAAATACACGAAATCTGCGGAATGTCGCAAAATATAATAAATTCATTAACGATGTAGTTTCCAGATAGGTAATTAAGTTTGCTTTAAAATTCTTTTTGTTTAATTTTATGTTACTGGGTAATCCCAAACTTGTATTCAAAATCAATATAAACAAAATGATTTTAAATAAAAGTTATAAAAAACAGGGAGCATTTCACTTTAATTTGATCTTCTGGAAGATCTCCTTTTCAGATGTCAAATTATCTGCAACTGTTCAGGTGCAGGTTGCATCTGATATGGAAAGAGTGCTCTCAGGGTGAATGCTCTTTCCCGTAAATGGACCTGACTTGCTTCTTAAACTGAAACGGTAATACTCCAGGCAAAAATACCATACTCATAAAAAAGTTACAGTGGTGAAACAATTCTGATGAATAACCTACAGTAACAAGTTCCCAGAAATCAGGTGTTTGGTTCAACATTAGCAACATAACTCTGATTTCAAGATTATTGAATGTAACTTAGAATGTTACGATTCACAACCCAGTATGCATTTTATGAGTATATACTGTATCCGGCGTGGGCTCCCAAATTTGTTGGCATATTGGTGCAAAACACAGCAGGTTTTTGTTTTGGTGTTAGACCTATAAGTTACGTTTGGTGTACACAAATGTCAATATTCATACTAGTACTGTCAAATTGGCAAGCTTGCTACAGCACTGTTTTGCATCAAACATTCAAATCGAAACATCTGTCAAGTAGTGAGGATGCTATCTGATGTGGCAATCTTAACAATTTTTAGCCACACTGGCACATTGACCAAACAATGTCTGGTGTAGAGTTTACATGGAACGCACCCTGGTTTCCAACCCAATGTTTGGACACTCCTCTCTAGTAGCTTTATCAGGACTGAACCGGAAATGTAACAAATTTTGTTTTATACTGCCAATTATAGTTGATGTCATTGTCTATTTGCATTTAGTAAATAGATTGTGACACCACTTTAGTTGGCAGTATAAAAGGAAGCTCATTTCGATAATGGTACATCCTTGATGAAGCCACCAGACAAAAGTGTCAAAACATGGTTTATGAACTGTAACTGACTGTCTAAGTTACATTCAATAAACCATGAAATTAGAGTTGCACTACTACTGTTGAATTCTAAAGAGTTTTAATGGTTCAATTTTTTTTTGTTTACTTGAAATGTCTAGGTAAATCAGCTTCAACCCTGAATCCGGCCTTAAGTATTACAGCCAGTGCCAATGCATCTTCACTTGTAACCCCAGGTAAGATCTGCATAGTAATCAACAACTGTGTATAACCCATATGTAGGAATGGTAGGTACAGACCTGCCAGGTAATAGATTTACTTTGGCTAATGCCATACATTTTTACTAATCCAGCAAAAACCCATGCCTGCATTAAGTTATACTGCTCAAATGAAATCCTGAAATAAATGCTTTATAAATTATTTAAGCCCTCAGTTAACTTAGTCCAGAAAATATTTGAATGCCATGATAAACACAGTTCAATAAATTCAACCCAGTTTCAATGACATTCTAATACTATTTCTAAGGCATTCAAAAACTTGTCAACCCTTTCCTTCTGAAGCCTTTTACTTGACCAGCTTCATACCCAGGCTCTGTCCTCTTATACTCCTATTACTTGACTTGCCTTAAGTAAAATTATCTGGCATTACTAAGACAGAGTAAAATATCCAAAGGGATGGTTGCTGGTGGCATACCTGGGAAATAGTTAAGAGAGATCTGGGCAGATAAACTCAGTTACCTTAACTCTTTCTCCTAGAGCTCTTTACTTGACCAGTAAAATTATCTGGTGTTAGAGTAAGGCAGCACAGGAACAGAGTCAGCAAGGAGCCATTTGGAGTCATATCAGATTGTTGTAGGGTTTTCTTTAGTTGAGTAAGATTGCACTAGCTAAACCACAGCAAAATTTGTCAACTGTTGATGGCACATTGACAGCACATGGGTTTATAATGTACTCTGTGAAACTTCAATTTTGCAACCTCCCTATTGCAACCATCATATACAGTTACCAACCATGTTTACTGGCGTGACCCATTTCCACCAGTAGTTAAAAAATACCTCACATATAGGTAGTGAACAGTAGTGTAGCCAGCCTGAGCCTGACAATTTGCCTTGCTAGTATGCTAATATTTTGGTGTTCATTGACTGTGAAAACAGTAAATTTTTAAAGAAATGAATAATTATAAATAATAATTCGAAATTTACATGGTGGGACAAAATTGTCAGGCTGGCTACACTACTGGTGAATAACGACCATCTGCATTATGTGACAAGCAGAAGCTTTTTGCCACAAATTATATATTCAAAATATAATACGTTATTATTTCTAGCTTTACATAATATCTCAGTTACAATCACTGCTGCAGAAATCAAAAGCACAACTATAGTCAATGTTACAAGTTCCTCAATACAACCACCAAAATCACCAACAAAACCCACCAAAAAACCATCACCAAAGGAGGGCTCCAGTGAAGAACGTAGATTCGATGGTCTTTCATTTTTTGGTGGCATGATTCTTGGAGCAGCCGTCTGCATTATTATATTCTTTGCTCTAAAGTACTACCGTGCAAAGAAAAGAAGCTATCATTCATTATAAAGGTCAAAAAATTACAAAACTGAAGCTGTTTGTTACTGGTGGTAACATTTTGGTGAATCGATTGTGCTTATATGTGGAAATTGCCAGGAAATGACTAAATTATTTTGGAAAATGTTGTGTATTGTAGTATCCACAAGATAAATGTAATTTTCAAGTGGACTAACCTTAGTCAGTTGCAAATTGGTAAACTGTCTATGTAAGTTAGGGCCTCAAGCTTACCACTAATGAGGTTTATGATAAATTCCACTGTTCCCACTGACTAATTAGTTTGAACTAAAACATTTAACATTCAAGTACATTATTTATGGTAGTTGTCCAGTATTATTGTTATTAGTTTACTGTAGATGAATGCAAATTATTGAATTCTTATGAAGATCTGGTATTAGAATCTAAACAACAATAACACTTGTACTGGGTACATAAATTTAAAATTAATTTTAAATTTATGTACAATTCACTAAAATAGTAGTGCAGAAATAAAAATTTTAATGCTCATTAAACATCAATAGTACACAACAAAATTAAACATTGATGCACAAAATCATTGATGCAATGTCAACAAAAAGTCATAATAGGCAAGAAAATGTTAAATAAATAAACAAGTTTTGTTACTGCATGGTATTGTATGTAAACATGATATGAAATGTGCTGCACTGTCATTATGAAATACACAGTCAAATACTGTAATGCTGGTAGGCTGAGGATTATGTAAGTCTTGGTGACAAATTTTATGCCCATCATTAGAACAAACTGATAAACAATCTTTTACTCAAAATACAAGCAAAACACTTTACTACAATTAGATGTGCAGAGACTTATAGACCATCCTAAACTTGGTGATACCAGACTTCATAAGGTTTCATTGTCTATATTTCAGCAACTACCGTACCTTTTTAGCCTAATGTGGCAGTTTTTAAATGTAAAATAGAGAACTTAAGCATGCTGCATTTTTGACAACACGGACGTAACACATACAAGCAATTTGCTGTGGCTGAAAGAGTCGACCGTTCTTGACTGAAATCATGCACATGAAACTGTATCAACTGATGTGCTTGAATTCAACCAAGAACGGCTGACGCCATCAGTCACGGTAAATTGTTTGTACATGTGACGTCCGTGTTGTCAAAAACCTTGCATGCTTAAGCTCTCTAATACCGTAATACCTCATACATTAAACAGAACTTTACTTAATACAAAACCAAAAGTTGTCTTGTCCAAGCCATACCTACATGATTGTCTACTGGCAGTATTACGACCTTTTTTTATATTGCTATAGTTCCATTATATTGCCATGTTCAAACAGTGATCATGAGATGTTTCCCATTTTCCCTACTACCGGTATAGTGACAAATTATGAAATGTTTGCTCACTTTATGGGGTATCCTGATTTGTCCCTTGTTAATTGGTAAACTCCAAAGTGCATACTGTCAGTGGTATACAATTGCAAAGGTATTGGATTGGTGTAGTTTTTAGTTTTATAATTAGTAATGTTAAGTTCATGTAGTTAATTATGTAATAACTAATCAATAAAAGTTGCAGTAAAAAATGCAGTACCAGTAATTAATGCACACAGGTACAGTAAAATAGAGATCTGGTTGACTTCTATAAGAAAAACTACTGCACTGCCCAACAGCCTATAAGATTCCAATTTCAGGATTTCATACACTTAGAGGAAACAAATAGAAACATGTATAGTTTAAATAGTTTTTCTTTTAAT
>JAOBAZ010005350.1:0-13588 GCA_026546875.1 Pteroeides caledonicum | reverse complement strand
AGCGCAGATATTCTACAAGTTTTCACCAGATTCAAGCGGTACGAATGGAAAGCAATTTTCAATCTACATTACGTGCGGAGGCAATATGTCCCAGTCAACAATGGGGGTCATTTCTTGTTGACTGGGACATATTGCCTGATCATTAGATATCCTAGATCAGACTATATAGAAGAAGACTAAATTTGCATCCAACAAAAACAAACCTAGGTTTAGAATTATTCGTTCAGTATTATTTTATTTCAAAACAATTGGTTACCTTGGCAAAGGCTCCCTATCCCAATTGATTCCCCAAGCGGTCCCTTCTTTAAAAGCTTTTGTTAGAGTCTTCTTAAGGTGCTTTTCGGTAATGTCCTTATGTTTCTCAGTTTTACATTGTTCAAAGGCACGTTGAACATAATCCCTATACAAAAACAAAAACTTCATGGTCAAATCTTAAGATATTTAAAGGGATCCTTCACTCAAAAAACAAATATCAACTACATAGATCTAAATAAAGTGAAATAAAGATCTATGTGCAATACATTTCTCTTAACTGTATCCTTCATTTGTAATTTTTCTTTCAGAGTTGAACCTCTGAATCAATGGGGGATGCCATCTTGACTTTTGATGAAGAAGGAAGAAACTTAGTTGCTTGACTAGTTGATAACATCCAATTTATTTCTTACAGTTAGTAAAGTATGACCATAGCACTTGTCATTGATCAGTCATTACTCAGTAAATCTTGAAATGATGAAAACTATTGAGGAATATGTCAAGCAACAAGGTGACATCATCAAAAATCAAGATGGTGGCCCCATCGATTCAGAGGCTCAGTTTTGAAAGTAAATTACAAATAAAAGATAGTTATTTAATTTTAATACATATAGATGTTTATTTTATGCCATTTAGATGTATTTAATTGATATTTGTTTTTGAGTGGAGGATCCCTTTAAGCCTTTGACTACAAGAAGCTCCAAGAGCACCACAGTGAAAGGGTGATTTTTACTGTCTAGACTAATTCCACACAATTATTTTTACTTGACAAGGAATAACTTTCCACTGAGTTTAGACATGTGTACCATGGACTTTAACACATTAACAACGAAAGACTTTCCTCTGCAAGTAATTAAACAGGGTAAAAACTACTGGCAGACTGAGTGAAATTTGCATGTGGCCAGTTACAGCTCATGCCGCCATCAAAGGGTTAATTTGGGGAGTTCCAGAGAGTTTTTTTTTTTAACCCATTGATGGCAAGAGGTTCCCTTTTGAGTTTGGCAACCCATACCGCAGTGCAGACATTCAATTAAGACAATTTACTCTGGCTAACACCAGACAATTCTATTCCCCAGGGAAAGCCTCCACTGGCAATGGATGCCATGCTTGAGAGTATCTCTTTAACCCATGCAGCAATGATGGACACTAACAACCACAAGAATTAATAAGAACAATAAATAACATGGCTATGCAGTGAAAATTTTCATTTTCCTTTCAAACAAGCCAATTTAGAGTTGCAACTGTGCATCCAAGTGACATGTTCTGCATCAAGATAAAATTTCAAACTGAATAGCATTCTGTTCATCCTGAAAGTTCATCCTGATGCTGCAGGATTCACCATTGAATCTGCAGTTGCAACAATGGATTGGCTTTTCTGGAGTATTGTTGCTAATTCTTGTCTCCTTAGATTTTGGGTCCAAAATGGATACCTAGTATTGGAGTACATTTTGTATTATAACCCATGTCAACTCACTTTAAACTTGGTGGCCAATCCTGTGGGGAAAGTTTAGCAGGACTGTTGTTGTTATTGTTTACATGTTCAGGCTTGTTGTTCTCTTCATTATTCTTAGGTTTCTTAGATATCGGTGAACTATTTTCATTATTGACCCAGCCTGTAAAAAGTCAAAATTTATAATGTCAAAAAACAAATAAAATGTAAAAAGTCAAAATTTATAATGTCAAAAAACAAATAAAATATTGTATGTATATAAAAAATATAAACAATAAAAAAGCATTTAGTAGTTTAATTTTCACTTTTTCAATTTTGTAGCTAAATTTATAAAACTTTAAAAATAATCTCTTAATAATTTGATACTGAAACTCTCACACATACCTGGAGGTTCTTCTCTTTTGTTGTTCTTCCAAAATGTCTTCCTTTCATTCTTAACTGCTCCAGCATAAGAAGGGACCTCTGGTGGTTTACAGAACTTGGGAGGACCATCAGGAAGACTTTTCTATAGTGAATGAAAGAATTACCACAACATCCACAAAAACAAAAAAATGAATATTTGAAACACAAAACAAGAGAAAAGAAATATAATCATTGCTACTCACTTGACCAAATGTATTTGGAGTTTTATTCGGGACCATTTTAAAACTATTGACTTTATCAGGTTTTTTCACAGTCTCAGCATAACTTTCAGCTGGTTTATTATATTGCTTAGTGCCACCATTCAAAAACTCTTGCCTTGGTTGGATTTTAGGTGATTGGTTATTAGGTGCTTGTGGTATAAAGGTTTGTGATGGTGGAGGTCTAGCAGGGGGTGGCTGTAAATAAAAAATTTAACATAAGAAATTCATCATAGTGAAAAAAAATTCAAAAGTACCATACAGGTAGGTATTTCAATGATGTCATTGCACCTTCAACATCAACTCTAAAGTCAGCCCTTGGCTTACATACAGTACCAGTAAGAAAAATTTACACAAAATTTTTTGTCACCATATAGCAAATATAAATGTTACATGTAATGCTTGTTTCCAAATGCATAAAAGGCTATCAGAAATCAAGATATTACAAAAAAATTCAACAAAATATGCAGAAAACAAAGAACAAAAGTAAATGGAAATAAACATGTTTGGTTGCACACTTCCCCAAATCCACTTCTGATAAGAAGGTGAAACAACCTATTATAATTTTTGTAACATAAACACATTTCAAAATAACATATATTAAAATCACATATGCTTTGTAAAACTTTGACTTGGCTTATATAATGATAACAGTAAAAATGTGTTTTTATCAAAATTGAGGGTCAGTTTATATACTAAGTCTTGTCTAAGTAAATGTTAAATACAGTATTAGAAAATATAACTTCAGGATAATATTTATGAATATAAAGTAAGGCAGAAGCATGGTTTAAAACTTATATAACATATAAAACTAAATCTGTGATATACCGTTTGCATGGGGTTCACTGGTTGTCCTGGTGGATAAGGAGGGTATGTTGGATAATTAATTGGTGTTGTGTAACCATAATAAAATGGATAATAGGGATAGCTTGGGTAATTAGGTGCTGTACCCGGCTGTACTGGCAAGCTTTGTGTGACATCATTCTCATTTGCTGTCTTCTTATTTTGAGGTTGTAGCTTGGCTAAGGCTTCCCTGGCCTTTTTCCATTCAGGATTTTCAGCTTGTTGTTGTTCAGGTTTCACTTCTGCTGTCTCAACAGCTTTGGTAGATTCACCAACAACAGGTGCATTAAACTGGTTGGACCTTTATAGCAATGAAAATAGAATCAACTGAAATATAAAAAGACTACAGCTGTATCAAGATGGACAGTTTGCCACAGCCCATCTCTTCCAATGAGTGCATTGAATTGTATGCCTTAAAAACATTGGACCTTTGTAACAATGATAATGGGATCAACTGAAATATAAAGACTACAGCTGTACAGACTGTTTGCCCACAGCCCATCTCTCACCAACAAGTGCAATGAATTGCACTCCTCAACCCAGTACACTTTTTTTACTTAACCCTAACCCTTATATTTCCAACTTTTTAGCCTAATGCACGGTCCCTGCTTTTTGGCATGTACATCAATGAAAGGCAGCAAACATTTCACAATTTAAAAGCTACCAACTGACAGAAAATAAATATAATTTCTCATTCCTAATCATCTTTCCAATCTAATCTTTCATATACATACAGTATAACATACATACCTACACATATATAAATAAAATTATACATACATAGGTAAGGTGAGACGTGTACCAGGGTGTGCATGCCATTCCTGGATGGCATGCTTTTACCTAGAGATAGTCTTTACCTTAGTGGAATTATTATTGCAAAAAAAAATGTGAAAATGGGCTAAGCCTTTAGCCTACATACCCGCGTTTTCATTTTGTTGTGAATGTTAAGCAGAACAAAAATGCAATGTTATTCCCTTAAACATTCTCTTAATCTCCTTTCTTTTTCACTTTCAAATATTTAACTTTTACGTCTAGCAGTTACACGTCTTATATATGACGAAATTACGATAACTGTATTAATGTATATTATATACCCGCCAATAATCACAACATGGAGATTATTACATAAATTTGCTAAAATACTTTCATGTTAACTCTTTTTCACTAGAAGACCACATGCCTGCGGTTATTATTCACCAGTTTTAACGCTTCAACGTATTAACTTTGAACAAAAGCAGTAAGGCGCTCCAAAACAGTGAAACATATACAAGTATCAGTGTGACATTGAATACGTTTCGTTAAACAATGCAAAAAATGTTCTGAATTAAAAAACCGAGAGAAACTTAACTAACAAAGACGAATAAGTTAGAAACTTACCATCCAGAAGCTGCTCTTATGTCGCTTGTATTCACGTAAGAAAACATAACTTACGGCCCTTTTAAACAAGGCGTTTTTCTCGCTGTTTTTACGCAAACTTTTCGAAGACAATCCTTTACCCTTCTTCTTCGCTTGAATTTATTCCTACAATGCATTGCGTGTATCCACTTGTTTGTACGTCATAATTACTATTTCGACCAATCACGTTGCTCGATTTCTTTTTATCCAATAGTAACGGCCGAAATGTAATGTGGGTCAAAAATTATTGGCAGCCATCTTGGTTTCTCTCTCTTGGATATTTAATATCATTTTTTATATTTGTTTTGAGAATATCGGAGTTAACTCATAAATTTGATAAATTAATAGTAAGTATTAAACTAAAATGTAATATTTTTACTATAACAAAAGTATATGTGTTTCACTGAGTGTACAGAAACGTATTTATATTGAGTATTTCTTGGTTTATAGGCTATTATATAAAAGTCGTGTATTATAATTATTATATGTCAAGGTATTTTGTTACTTTTTGGCTGTGGGGATACATTGAAGCCATACAGAATAACAGTTTCACAAAACACACGTTAAAACTATTACTAGTATTAGTCTTAAAAATATGACAGTAGGTTGGGGTATGTATAGTTATTTTAACAAGATACGGATCACACACTTTGTACTTTAGTCTTTAGCCAGAGACTGATAAGGCACTTTGTACTGTACATGAAAAAATTCTGAGTATAAGTTTTGGCCAGTAAGACTTTCAAATACTATTAAAATATAAGTGTGACAGTAAATGCACTGATGCAGTTTGATTGGCTGATGCATGGGCATTGTCATGCACTAGTAATGCACTTGTGGCACCAGCATAAATTACATTTATACCAGGATGAGGATGTGTATAATGTAAACTCCTTCCCTGATATTGACAATGCTCTTTGGACTGTCATGCCAGTGCACCAAAATGGCTATAAATTGCTAAGGATTACCATGCCAGATAGGTCCTTGCTAGATAACAGTTCCTCTTACTGGTTGACTTTGTATGTGGTTCTGTTTTTTTTTCAATTTGATATGAAACAGTATGGTAGCAACCTCAGTAATGTGGAAATGACAATAGTCGTATATTGTGTATGTCAAGTGTGGCTTTTAGGTCTTATGTTAAGATAAGAGTCCATTTTTTGCACCAAAACACCAACAAAGTTTGGAACACATGTCAGATGTCTGGCAGGGAGTGCATGGAATGCATACTGGATATTATAAAAGAAATAAAAAGCTTGTTTTATGCTGTTATGGTGTAATGATGCACTCAGGGGAATGTTGGAAAAATAACTAAAAGTAAAGCAAAACACTTGGCTACACCTTATCTTACAAGCCTTTTTTGTATTCTTCCAAAATTCCCTCATTGTACTGCACTATTACACCATAGCTCCATACAATTTGTTTTGAAAAACAAAATTAACCCTTTCTCTACAACACTGGCCAAAACCAGCCACTTTAGTATTTTACTCTGTCTAACGCCAGACGATTTTACTTGTCAGGGGAAAAACTCTGGGAGTGAAAGGGTTAAGATTACATCTGGCATTGGCATTAATGGGTTAAGCTAAAAGACTTTAAGTTTTGCTAACTGTTTGCTGATTACGTGTCAATATTTTTATAAAGCCAATATGTCAGATGAGCAAGCAAAGTTTGTAGTTGAAACTGCACCATTTGATGCACGATTTCCTTATACTAACCAAGCAAGGAATTGCTGGCAAAACTACTGTGATTACTATCGTTGTGTCAACAAGAAGGGTGAAGATTTTGAGCCATGTACTTACTTCAGCAAGCGATTTGCTTCATTATGTCCCAGGAAGTGGGTGAGTAGCACAAAATTATTTCAGAATCATTTACAGTACTTCCAGGGAAATGGTGCACTATTATTGGCTTAGAAGCATTTTAATACTCTGTTACCTCTACGTCAGTACATAGGAGTAATAAAGACCTTGAAACACATTTAGAATTAAAACAAAATCAGCTGGAACTTAGACATTGAAAAAAAAAATTTGAAACATTAACTTAGAATTTAATGTCAAAATCAAAATTGATACGTCAGTATCAACTACACAGCACAAGCAAGTGAAGATAATAACTAGATTGTGTAGTATTCTCGTGTAGGGCCTTTCTCTTAGTCAATACCATTTATTATAAGTGTTCTTGGTTTAATTGCTAACTGATAAAAATCACTTAATTCTTCCTTGTAGTTTTTAAAATTTTAGCTGTGATTGATTCTACAGTTTATAAAATAGGCAACAATTTGTCTAAATAATAGTACTCAAATCATTACTCAAATTGTTTCAGCTCATGTATTTTAAAATGTTTGTGGGGTGTCGAAATAATGGAAGGCACAAGCCAGAGTGAAAAGATTGCATGCCTCAAACAGCCAGGTCTACCTCTGCACCTTGTGACCTTGGGGAAACTTAGAGTATTGGAAACCAATGCTACCAAAGCCATAGAGATTATAAATAACACTAGAGGGGCCATTGGTATAGAAAACATTAGTAGAAAAGGGAACACGCTAATGGGGGGTAAATTAGGGTCCCGGATGCTAAGCCAAGCGCCTATTGGCTATATCAATGCCTCCTTCGCAACCACATTAGCAACAACTGAACCTTTGTGAAAATTTTTCCATTCGTTGTTTGAGGCCGTTTTCGCGGGTTTTTTAGGGAAAACAGTGTTTTTTTTTAACTGGTTTTACTATTTTAAACATTCTGAAATGATATTTTAATGCCAAAATCGTTTATAAATAAAAAAAACTAATTTAAAATGACTTATTTCGGTCTCGGACAAGACCGACAACATCATGAATTAGTGAACATCTGGGACTTGAATTTGCCCTCCATTAGCGCGTTCCCCAAATTTACCGTCTATGCCCCCTCTAGTGTTATTTATAATCTCTATGACCGAAGCAGCTTGTGTTATCTACCTTACGTTGGGATTGATATAACAAATCAACTCTTGCCTTCTTGTTATGTTAGGTAGAAGATTGGGATTCTCAACGAGAGGAAGGAACATTTGCTGGAAAAATTTGAAAGCCATTGTTTAACCAGATGACACTTTATTGTTTAGAAAAATGTAGATTGCTTTTATGACTTATGCGAGTTGTACTGTACATTTCTAAGTAATATACAACCTCTCTTATACTTATAATGCATGTTGGAAAAATAAATCAATTGATTTTATGTCACGACTGTAATTTTTTTTGCCAGCAGGTCTTTCTCAAGCAGCAGAGAACTTTTGAAGCCGTTGATGTGCAATAATAAAATGCGATACTCTTTGGGGTATAATCAGGAAATTATCACTCATAGGAAACAATGTTTAACCATACAAAGACAGTAGCTGAAAGTGTGAAACCTTTCACCCCAAATTCCTTGAGGCTCCCCAGTGAAAAGTAAAATCCTCTGGCGTTAGACACAGTAAAATACAGCAAGGAAAATTCCCCCAGAGGTTCCCCATCAGTAAAATCTTGCGTCTTCGTTCTAAGCGCTAATCACACCAGGACAGTCACCGAACGACGCTTTCTGGGATTTCGCAATCACAAATACTAAACTTTCGTTTCATGTATACACTCTTCTAAATTAGATACATTGTCGATGTCATTGACATTTTGGAAAGAAATACGTGAAAATATTTGCATTTTTGCATGAAAAATGCAGATTTGGGTTCTTCACCCGTGAATTTAGCTCATTTGGGTATATGTAATTAGAAACATAGCTACAAGATGTAAACGTTACACGCACCGTCGCCAAATCTATATAAATGTCATTTTTGACGCTTTTATGCAGACTGCATGTAGCATTTACCACATGTAGATGTTTTTAATTAAACCGTAGGTCCCCTCCTTATTTGAAGTGATCCCTCGAGGAGGTAAAGCCTGTTCGCACCTGATATCGGCTTAAGGCGGTCACTTAAGATGGTCGTGTTTCATCGCACCGGCCAAAGTCCCGTAGTATTACTACATTCTTCGGGGGTGGCGGCTCGATCGCTGTCGTTACCAGGCGTAACGGAGGGCGGTTCGATTCCCTCTGGTCTGATTCCTAGCTGGTGGTACCTCCGCCGGTTAATGTCGCATTGCACACGGACCTTCGGGGTCTCGTACGCGGCATAACACAAAACAAGAACAGTGTTAAGCAATCATTGGATATTTTCTCTCATGTAAATCTCTTCGGAGGATTCTGTGACGATTAAGCTATAAAACACATTGTACAGCTTTCGGCTTTTTTTTTTACTTCGGGACTTAGACAACCAACTATTGAGGCGTGTACAGAGCCTTAACAAGGGTTCTTCCGTGGACAAATATATTCGTCTGGCTTCTAGCCAGAGCAGGACAATACCAATCAGCTATGCAGGGTGAAAAAACGAACGAGATAGTTTAATAACTTATTCAATCATTGTTGAAACTCCTACCTTGACAACTAAAATTGTCTAGCTTCGCCTTTAGACCGAGTAAAAAGTCATCCAGAGTTCAATACAACGATCTCTTTCGACTACTCAGTCGTATTTTACAAATATTCAAAGTCTTTAATTGTGTGTAAAGGATTAAATGTTTTGTTCCTCGTTTGTTACGTGTTAAAACGCGGTTTTTCGTTGTTAAGCAATATAATAGTCAAATAATACGAGCAAATAAAGCGGGCACTTGGGAGTCATTAGCGAATTGAAATGAGAGATATGTGTTGTCAGTAGGTCATCTGAAGTTATTACACACACACACACACCATGTTATTGGAAGCGACACAACAAGGTCGTATTATCACGGTGAAATATTTACTTCAATCAAGAAACGTTGATGTCGATCAAACTGACGAACAAGGGCAAACTGCTTTAATTAAAGCATGCTTACTAGAAGACAAACTGAGAACCACAAGAGCGAGGTTGACACGTCTCTTTTTGAACAAAGGTGCCAATGTGAATTGTGTTGATGAGCTGGGACGAAATGTGTTAATTTGGGCATGCCTTCTCGACAAGACTGACGTAGTCGACATTCTGGTAACTCGCAGTCTTATGGATCTGGATTTTAGCACCTTCGACCGTGAAGGGAACACGGCTTTGCATTATGCAGTAATTAATGGCAACAGTAACTTAGTAACGACAATCGTGAGACCCATGGTGCGATTTGGGGTTTGTCTGGATAAGAGGAACAATAAGGGCTTAACGGCGCTGCTAGAGGCGATGAAACGTGACAATCGAGTGTGTGCAAGAGTTTTGATGGATAACGGCGCATCGCCAAACGTTGTTGACCCAGAGACGTTACTCAATGTTCATGAGCTTGGCAAGAGTGCTCGTAATGATGACAAACCACGTGACTCCACACCAGTTGCAGGAGATATGACATCGTCGGAAGTCATGGAAACAGGTCCTCGTGGGAAGATATTAAAAAGCACTGGAAACTTGGATGCACGTTGCAAAGGCCAAAAAGACATAAGTACAAGCTATGTATCGTCGTCTTTGAGAAGAAAGGTTTCTTCGGCTTCTTTGCCGATGAGAACAAAGAATAAACAAACATACTTGGACGAAACAAGCTCCGCTCGACCCTGGAAAAGGACAGATAGAAATGGGGAATTCGTGAAATTGTCGACCATTGAAACACCAAGAGTTGGGAATGCTCGAAATTTCTTGGATAATCCGCGTAAAAAAATTCAATTTTCCGCGAAAAGGAAAAACAAGATAATTAGTTTCCCGGAAGTGTTAGGACAAGACTTGAACACCATAGTACTCAAGACCGATGATCAATCAAGCCGGTCACCCCCCTTTGTCACACCAACAGATATTTTAAAAAACCCTTACGATTTACGGGATTTCAAAAGTGTTCTCTCACTTTACGGTGAGCAAAATCTTTCTACTTTTAGGTCGGGCTGCTCAGTACCAATTATTACACATGAAGAGTTTCAGAATTATTTGGAAGCCATGGTAAATGCGCACAAGCCAGTGGTTCCCGTCAACTTCGTAAAACCACTAGAGAGTGAGTTTACTGAAAAAGATATCTCGCCCGACTGCGATTTGACGCCAGAGAAACGTTTTTCGGTGTCCAATGGGTTCCCACCGTCCCTAAGATACTCCGTGCTTCGGAAAGACACACGTAGCCGTCCAAAGACAGTCTCGCCTAATCACGATCATCAAAGCAATCAAAGTGTTAGAGAGTGTGCCAGCAAACATGCTCTCTTCCGACGAACTAATACTGTACCTATAATCAAACCTCGCTTGCCTAATGCTGGAGAAGCTATTCCTCGCAGGCAATCTCTGTCAGACCCATGCAGTTTTTCTTAGTCAATAATTAACGCATAATCCAAATATTAGTCATCATATGGGAAAGTAATGATCACCAAAGAAATGGTTGTCGTATCTTTTTTGTTTGTTTTTTTGTGCTATAATAAAACAAAATAATACTAAAAAACGATTAAGAAAAGTGTAAGACCAATATTAACAGACCTCATTCTTGTTAACTGACAACGCTAATTCAAATATCTTGCAGAAATAAATGATCCATAAAGAAATCACTGTTTTTTTTTGTATTTTTGATTTTTTTTAACATTTCCATTTTATTTGTTTTTCTTTGTTTTATATAGACATGCTAAAATATATAAAACATTTTTAGCATGTCCATATTGGATGATAGTCATCGCAGGTTATTCAATAAATTATCGTTGGTTTACTAGTTTAAGCCAATAAGGGGCTGATTGCCCGCCCTGTTTGCCCGCCCATGACAGCCCGGCTGTTGGTGTATGGAAATGTGCCAAAGTACCAGACACGTTGATGACACATTGTTAAAGTCAAACATTCGCGTGGTGAAAATAAAAGGAACTGTATATATTTTAGCTTATTTTGGAAAATGAAGCTAGAATAAGGTGAACTTAATGAAAATTTGAACGTTTGGAAATCAAACCCATTTCCATGTATATATATATTTATGTATTAACCAGTGAATTAAAATCTGAAGTCTAGAATTTGTATATCATTGTTCTCTCAGCCAAACCGTAAAAAAGCTGTTACTTTAAATTACAAGCGTCGTGTAGGAATTAGTTTATTTGCCCAGACAGTTATATTTTCATGTCCGACGTAAGGGTTGTAATATGATATGGACAGCCATATTACATATTTACGAAAAGTTATTAATATTTGTTTTTAATTTATTGTGAGATGATATGCGGTAATTGCCGACAAATTGTTATTACTGTCGGAAAAAGCATCGCTGCTAATTGAGTTTAATTGAATATAAATATGAATAACAAAAGCGTTCTTCGGCAAAGCTAGCGGCAATGTCTAAACGTGAGTAAACTGATATGCTGTTTTGTTATGCTAATGTTACGGAGTTGGGACGATATATTGCTTTATAAACACACTTCAAGATTGAATAAACCCCAAGACATAAAAGAACACCCGCTCAAAGGATAGTGAAAAGCCCTCCATTACAGCTCAAGGAAAGGAAGCTTTGAATTCTTGCAGCGTTGGCAACAAGGCGGACAACGACAACCAATGAAAAAGCACGCAGTTTGTTAATCTGATTTATAACCGTTATAGGAATGAAGGGAAGTTGTTGCTTTGGTGATAAACTATGTACATACTAAAGTTTTATTGAGCCTGAAAATTAGTCTACATATTTTTGTGTTTGCGTTTGCTGTTACTGCCAAGAAAGCTCTGATGGACACGCAGAAATGCATGTAGAAATGTCACATGAATGGACACAATCAAAGGAACGCCGTTCGAAAGGTAGAGTAAATCCGAAATATGGACGAACTTTGATCCTTATAGAGGCTGTGAGTCTGGAACGGCATCGCCAACTACGTTTGCTTCTCGAAGCAGGCGTGAATGCAAATTGTCGAGACCGAGAGTCAGGATTTACGCCATTAATTCAAGCTATGTTTATCGAAAACGCTAAACAAAGAGTGACCATCGTTAAGACGTTGCTTAGCTACGGTGGAGAAGTGACGCGAGCAGACAATCAAGGTCGGACCGCTTTCTCGTGGGCTTGTCGTTTAGGAAGAAACGATGTCTTACGACATTTTTTAAAAATAATTCCTGAGGCGGGAGTGGATTCTGTTGATACATCGGGCAACGATAATTTTATTTTAGCTTGTATGTCAGGTAATCCGACGACTGTACGACTTATTGCCGAGGAGTTCCGAAGAAGGCGGTTAGACACGAGTAAGCGCAATGGTTTTGACAAGACAGCTCTGATGATTGCTCATGAAATGCGTTATTACGAATGTGTTAGAGTGTTGGTCGAGGAAGGATACGTCGCTACAAGTTTACCAAAAGACATACTTTACGGAGAACGGCAATGGTCATCTCAAGACGAAATTAAAACCTCCCTAAACACAACTGCATTACCGTTGATATTCTCTGTATATAGCGATAGCTTGACAAACTCATTTCGACGGACCGGCAAAAAATATAAGTGAATTGAATCAACAAACGTTGTTTTTTATTGTTGTTACAATTTCATACAAGTTTTCTCTTTTTTGATTGGCTAATAACAATAACATTGAATACCTTTTACAAGGGTACTTAAGATAAAATACCAAATTCGCTTTCTGAGATAGCGTTTCTCAGTTAATGACAACATAATATAAATTTAACCCGCTTTTTTTTTTAACCCAATATTTTATCGACAATGTGTTCAAAATATAAAATGAAAGCCACATTTGTTCTCGAAGAATTAATGAAAACTCAATTTTTAATAGTCAAATATTAATACCACTCATTCTGCGTAGCATTAACAATTATAATTTCATCAAGCAGGCGTGCAATTTTTCATGTAATGTTTATAATCGTTTAAAAAACTTATAATCGTTTTAAAAAATTCATTTCAAATTCTTTGGAACACAACATGGAAATTCCCGTAAGGATATAGATGAACACTGTATCACATCAATCAAGATGACTCTAGGAACCATAGCAACTTAATTGAAAGTGGGCCTGAGGGCGATAATGACTGCAGTCTACAGGGCTGAGTTGTTCAAAGCTAGGTTAGCTTAACCCTGGATTAGTGAAAAGTTGAGAAGCAAAATTATTGGAGCCT
>JAOBAZ010005128.1:0-13589 GCA_026546875.1 Pteroeides caledonicum | reverse complement strand
ATATAAAATTATGCTTTGCTTTAAACATCAGCAAAGCGTTTTCACACATTTGGCAGTTTACCACCTTTTCACTGTTTGATTATTTATATAATATATATATTTGTATAATATATACATATATGGTAATTATTTACCGAAGTTGAGGTGAATTTAAGTGAACATTTACTAATTAAGGTAAAGTTCACTTACATTGCAAACACGGAAAAGGACTGGCACTAGTTGTCAGATAGAAATCCATTTTTTCGATCAAAATAACTAATTTTCTCTTGAATTATACCATACTTTACTTTGTTTCCAAATTTATGACAGACTTATAATTTTTTTTATTAAACATAATTATAAAGTTTCAGCAAGTTTCATCAACGAAAAGCAAAGATGTAAGTGACGATAAAATACAACAAAATAGATTTCTATTTTCTTGCTAGTGCCAGGCCTTTTTCTCACGGTCAGATCAGCTAGATGTTTGTATCAAGGTACAGTTGTGATGACACTCACCCTTGGGAAAAATCACCATTTCTTGCAACACACCTCGGCATGTTAGGGTCTGAGGCATTAAACATGTTAACCATTAAGTACTTTTCAAATATTGTACACTTAAATCAAGCCCTCAGTTTATATTTACATCAACCTATCAATTTCTTTTTTGGGTGATAACAAAGTCTTTGGCCTTTACAAGTATTTATATCATGCTCAACCTCATTCAATAATTGTTAGTAATTAGTACAGTGTATTATATGTAATAATTATAATAAATTACAAATATAAAAGTCTTAGTTATTTCATATGTTACCTTAAAGTTAAATATCCACAAAACTAATTCAAAAATAGCTTCTATCCACAATGTCAAAGCTGTTCAAAGTAAGTTGTTTTCACAAGTACTTTACCAAATGGTTAATTACTCCCATTTCTTATAACCAAATGGTTAATTACTCCCATTTCTTATATAACAGGGCCTTTCATGTTTTCCTGAGCAAATCATCCACCAACAATGGTGTGCATTTTTGTTAACATTTGCGAGTACCTGTTGATGACATCTAAGATGGATAGGCATTCAAAAGTTAGTGTTTGACTGTTTCATGATTCTCCAACATGGTTTTAAATTGATTTAAACAAAATTTTCATAGTTGTTTTTATACCTATAATTTAATAATTGTAAATATCCATTTATAATAGTCTTGAATATCTGTTTATAACAATTTTGAATGTCTGTTTATAATAACTGATCTTAAATATCAATTTATAACGTTCTTGAATATCTATTTTTAATAATCTTAAATATCTATTTATAATAATCCTAAATATCTATTTGTAATAATTGTTTGTAATATTATATTTATCGTTTGTAAAGTTTATAGTAATCTTGAATATCTGTTTATAATAATATTAAATATCTACCGGTATTTTTATTATTTATCATAAACCTAGATATTCATTTATAATAATCTTAAATATTTATATATAATAATTTTAAATCTGGTGCCCGCTGAAATCGGTGGAGGTACCCACTGACCTGGGTGGGGTATGGTGAAAGGGGTACCTCCCAGAGCCCTCTATACAAGAGAGTTAGAACATGTATTGTTTTCATGTTGGAACGAAAATGGTGGAATACAATAGCGAAACAAAAGATCGCCGCCATTTTCGATCCAAAAATGGCCAAATTCAAACGATTTGCCAACAACACAAGACTCAACTCTCTTAACCCTTAGACGCCTACATGTAATTTTTATTTTCTTTTGTTCATTGTTATCTCTTTGTCCTTGCTTTTGTCATATTGTTTATGCATTGTACTGACTGGGGTCGTTTGTGACCCCTACCGGCGGAAAAGGGTTAATAGAGGGCTCTGCTACCTTCCTCCAATATTTATTGCAGTGTGTTCATCTAAACCGGATGAGAAATTGACGGGGCCTCGTTTTTGTTTCAGCGTTAGGTTTGGCGCAAAATATTTCTCAGCATTAACGCCCATGCAACCACTGGTAATGCTCTTTACACATTTGACAATTTACCACTTTTTTGCTTTTTCATCTTGTATAATACTGCCTACCCTGTACCTAAACCCTTTTGAGAGCCAGCTACCGGGTAAATATTTTCACGCGGCTGCAAATTTGCAGAAAAAGGAATTTATGACATTTCCAGAGTGTGTGCCTCTTCGATTACCTGGGTCTGTGATGTTCGTTTTCGTTTCCAACAATCGGGGTAGATTCTTTTGTGTTCTTCAGCCAGTAATTTTGCTTCAACAATAAAGGTTTTACGGTCTTCGTGGCTAAGAGATTTCCATTGATCTCCCAGAATCACGCTTATTGCTCTAAATAAAAAGACGCGAAAAACACTCAACCATGAGATTGAGCAATGGAGGTTTAAAGCACTGTTACTGGTTTATCGCCCTGAAATACAATAGGCACGTGATAACCAAGGTACATAAAGTTTGCCTAAACCGAGATCAACAAAGATAAAGAGTTCTATTGAATGTTTAACAACCTTCCAGACCATCTATTCTACTGACTATGATTAAAACGTTTTACCGGTTGTCTTTGCCAGGGTGTTTCTGTGTAATTTCCAGCCTGTATCGTTTAGCGAACAACATAAACGCGTTCATCGGTCGCTTTGCTTGTAAGACTTCGTTCTTTTTCTTGCGCATTTTTGTTCCTGCTTTTCGTTTTACAATTGAAATGTTCGTCGTTGTTTTGTGGTGGTATTTGTTGTATTCTTCCTTTCGCTGAAAAGTAACAATATGTATAGTGTATTAACAGAGCTTAAAGTGCATAGGAACCGAAAATTTTTATTGTTTTATTCAAAAGGTTATTGGAAATTGTAATGTAACTTCTTTTACAGATTTTCTTTGATTATTAAGTTTTTTTGTGCTGTGTAACCATGTGACGTCACACAGAATGCGTAGCCATTATATGACGTCATACAAAATGAAAGCCAATATCAAATATCCGTGCCATTATTAAATAAGATCATTTACACATCCTGCAGTTGAGACGCCATACATTGCACAAGAATCATTAGAAGTGATTGTGTTAAAAACGAACTTATTGTGAAGTACTGTATGTGATACCTCATTCTGCAATATGTAACGTCACATGGTTGCACGGCAAAAAAGGCAACTCTGTTATTTCAATCTTGAACGACGCACGGAAAAGAAAATTTGTGAACTTAGAAGTTACATTACAATTTTCAATGTGTTATTCTGTAACTTAACGAGTTCTCATATAAGATAAACTTTATATTCTTTGCGTTGATATTCATCTCCTTTAAAAATTCTTAGAAATATCTCGGAAAAAATCCTTACCTTTGCCATACTACTCAAAGCATGGGCAGCCGAATCCAGGTCAAACAAAACTGCCCTAGATTAAAGAAATCAAAACACAATAAAGAAATAAACGTCAGGGTAATGTTTTGCGCGCTTGGCCTAGCTTATTTGGACATCTTGTAGTGCCTAGTATAACTATCGGCTATTGGACGTTTTTTTACTGGGTTACAAATATAGAGTTTAAAGTGGCTCGATACTCAAATTCTGCAAAAATGAATTAGTTGGTTTATAGTGGAGGTGTGAACTTTATTCTGGTTTACTACATAGCCATGGTGGTAATTTTGGTTATTAAATAACTTCTCCATTTTTAGCGTTAGTACATTAATAAAGAAATCATCTTCAAAGTTACCCTCGTTATATACGTTAACGAAATACAAATCAGGTTGCTCTAATTTACTGGAAATACGGTCTTTTCGCTTCGGTATCCTCTGAGGGTATAATACTTTCTAATTACTAAGATCACCATCAGAACTATGCCTTGAACCAGAATGACTCTCATTCTTTCACTCTAAAACATTTTATGCAGATAAGAAGTAATTTCTACTGAATAAGGGTGTTAAGACATCTAAAGTTGTGTATATATGTTGACGCCAAATCTTTTCAAAATGTCGCACGATTGACTTTTTGCGATCGCTTTCTTTTGAATTACAAGTTGTCATGTGGAACGTATTTCATTAGATGTACTTCAAAGGGCACATTTCAAACGGAATCGAACGTTGCACCGCTTTGCGACGTCTTTGGTTAAAAAATTGTTCCTGCAGGGGTCGCGTGGGCCACTCTGGAATTCCCTTGGACCACTTTAGGATTTTTCTTGAATTCCTTGGAGTTTCCTTGGACCCAGTTTGAGGTCGCAATTGGCGGTTAAGCCTGCTTAGTGTTCACCTGGGTAGCGTAAACCATGTCTTGTCCACATGAAAATGCGAAATTTCCTACCTGTCGACGTGTCGACATAGAAATAAAAAATTTCCAACCTGCTGACATGTCAACGTACAAGTAGAAATACAATTCCAACCTGTCACGATATGTGACGTAGTGACGACGTTAGTGTGACGTAGCTGGCGAGTTCTTGCACGGCACATAAGCCATGTTGGGATCAGGGCATCCACGCACGGGAATTAAACATTTGTGTTGTAGCTATGTTTTATGTTATCTACCTCAGCCCTCGTCTTCAGCTGCTAACACGAACGTCGCGCTCGATAATTCTTCATGTTATACAATTCTATAATGTTCTACTTACGTTGCAGGCTCTGGTGTTGAACAATCCTCCGTTTTAGGCGGAGTTGTGACGACTTCGGATGATCTTGCCAAAGGAATGCAAATATCTTCAAGGAATAGTTCTCTTGGTATATTGCGATGATTCATGGAAAGGTTGTCCGTGAAGAACGACGACGGCCATGGTCCTCCTCCGCCAAAGGGTCTGGGAACTGCTGTACTTGATTCGCTTTCTTTCATAGTATGAGGACGGAATAAGGACGAAGTTCGAAGCTTAAGGTAAGATTTTAACTTTATTAGTTATAGGAATTACGAAATACATAGTTTACGCAGTAATCTATGTATTTCATAAATGTATGTCTATGGTGTACGTGTACGTGTATGTGTATATGATGTATATCCGTATATGTATATCCGCGTGCACATGCACATGAACATGTATTATGTATATACTACCCTATGCACTACTTATATACGCGATTTGCTTAAGTTAGTCTCGCTCTTTAGATGAGACTAAAAAACTCTCTTTTGAAAGACTGTTTTCTCGGATCAGGTCCTAGCTTGAAGCGTTGTTGAAATTATTTTCATTCTTGACTTAATTTACAATACATATAGAGCGTTTTCACATGACGTCACGGCGGCCATGTTGGTGTTCCAAAACAATGAAATAGCGGCCATGTTGGTGTCCTAAATTGATCCTTTGAGCTCTTTTGCTATTGAGAAATCTAAATTATTGTTTTAGCAACCACGCATGGCTGGCGATCACATGTGTGAAAACACTCTATTGCCTACCTTGCATCTTAACATTCCTGTAGTACGCAATAAACCGGTTACCTGTTCATCCAAACTTGTTTTTTCTTGCTGTTTCGTCGCACTGTTTGAATATACATTTGAACTGACTGCTGACCCAGAATAACTACACCGCGGCGTCCCACGATAAGACATCATTTCGTATTGTAAAGGCCTTTGTTTTAAACGTTGCCATAGTGACGTCGACCAAGAGGGTTGGGGACTGGCGAACGGAGGGGAGAAATCACAGTCGTCGCTGCTTGATGCTGAAACACTCTCCACGATGGGCGGTGAATATGGGGAGGAACAGGCGCTCTTTAAAATAAATATTGAATGGAAAAGTTTAAACACTATTAAGGGATATAACTGGGCTTGAAAAAATTATTTTATTTTTTCCATAAGACATAAGAACCTTTTTTGCGATTAACGATAGGTGTTTGTGCATATTCCAGTCTTCTTAGGCAGCAATTTCTGCAACAAACTCCTGGATACTTTAAAAACATTGAAACAAATACTTTCAAAAAGACTGTTTAGTACTTTGAAGCACATTGGCTGTTGACCCAAAACATTTTCTGAGACCATTGGTCCCGTGAACCGTTGTTTATTTCTACCCCTGGATATATTGGTAATTAAATATCTCACGAAATATCTCACGACCGAGCGAAGCGAACGAGTGAGGTATTTCACTATTTCGTTCAACTCGTGAGTTTTCCAAAGACCCCAAATAGCACTCGTCCTTAGAACTCGTGCTATTTTGAGGGTCTTTTGAGGGCGACTGGCTTGTCTAAGATAGAGCTACGGTCTTGAAAGAGTTAAAAAAGAGAGCACCTCTGGCTCGCCATTCACTTACACCATGTCGTCTTGCATTGTGCGTTGGTCCAACCGGATTTGTCGAGGGAGTTTCCAGGTGTGACTGATCACGTGGGGCAGCGTCACAGAACATATCCTCGCACACTGTGGTTCTTACCAGTGGACTTTGCGGGCTGGTTGCAAAAGTAGCAAATTCCACCAAAGGATTTAGAACTGGCCAAGAATATGTTTCTGTGTCCAGCCTTAATGGCGGAGGTTTTGCTTTCTTGGGGCATCTTGGTGTGATGGATACTTGTTGATTGGTAGCATTTGGACCAAAAGGGATGTCTTGTGTGGTATCAGGGGATACGTTGGTACATGTGACCGGATTACTTTGCATTGTTTCTAGAAAAAATTAAAGGGTTGATCTTTTAAAATATCCTTATAAAAAGATTACGTTATTTGCATTTTTCTGAATTTTGTGAAGTAGCCGATATCGGTGTTACAGAAAATAAAGTCACTCTAGGTAAGGCAAACGCTTACCTCACAAGAATACCTTGTATGTATTAATAAAATAGAGTTAATACACCTTTTCAATAATTACGTCATTTGGCCTGGCACCCTCGTTCCCATGAAACGTTAGCCAATCGCTGTGCGTCTTTTACTCACGACAGCGAGGCTCCCTGGCCAAAGACCATTCATGACGTAATTATCGAAAAGGTGTATTAATCCTATCCTTTTCAGACCATTTGTCCACGCTTGTGCTTGGACAAAATAAATGGCTAGTTTTTAGAACCCAGAATATTGTCCAGGTCTACCAATGAATTGCTCTTTCCCTAACAACTACATATTACCCAAACGCGAGGCCCGTACGGGAAAATATTCTGCTTGAGAGCTTTTGAGTAAAGACCGAGCCAGAAAGTCGAAGTTTTTTTACTCAAAAGATCAAAAGCAAAATATTTTTCCGCACGGACCGAACTTGTGAGATTAACAAGGAGTTCATTATATGTCTCAACGGCAAGTGCTAACAACATCGTTAACGGTCTTGACGGTGTTGCGAGACTTTCTTTCTTTGGTGTGCACTGTCTCCGTAGCATTTGATATATGATCTTCGTTTGTTAGCTTCTCCGGAATATAGAATTGGCCGGCTATTTTTCGTTATTTAGTTTAATTTTATTGTGGGAAAATTTTCGGCATTTCTTAGGGTTGTTTAAGTACTTTATACATATGTCGGAAAATTTTGCAGTCATAGGGCCTCCTGTTCAACAGTTGCCACGACGCCCCTGAGTGGGCGTTTTGTCAGTCATCAGAAACGAGTTGGCGAAATAGATCTGTTTACGGGCGTTGTACCACGTAGGAACCCGTGACATTGTAGCTCAAGGTTAAGTTTCGGTTTGCCATCAAATCAGACAATCGAAGCACGGGTGTATTGTATAAGAGTGTATAAACCTCTCAGTATTATCCGTCGTTTGAGTGACGGCAACTTCTAATGCGTGACTTGAACTAGCGACACAAGTTCAATAAACAATGCATTATTAATTTTTATGGATTAAAACATGTCCATGAATTTAAAGTGTCACAACAGGAAAAATGATGTTCTCTGAAATAAAAGAAATCTCAGAACTATATAGTAACTTTTTTACTTTTTTCTTCTCCCCTGCTTTATTCTTTTTGATTTTTGAGAAGTTTTCGTAATATGAAAACTTAGTGCTTGATTTGCTAATGTCATAACATGAACACTTACCATTTTCGCTAAATCTTCATAACTTTGTCGTATACTTAAACGAAATCACTTTAAAGAGACAGTATGGGGACATGGTTCACATACTGTTGTGCATGTGGAGTTTCACTGTATCTCCCTCGATATAGCCAAAGATATTGAAACATCACGGCTAACATGTTTGACGTTTGTTTGGCCTTCAGGTTGTGACGTCACCAAAGCTCCAAATTGGCTTGTCACAAAAACGCGCAACGAGAACGACGCCCCAGAATGGAAAAGTGTAAAAGAAGTTACTAAATAGTTTTAAAAGAGCTTTGTGTGACACGTTAAATACTAGCAGAACATCAGGATGTCCATGTGCTAAAATCATTGGAAAAATGCAAAAAATCTCTTGTTGCTAATTTAATGGCTGATTACATGGGCGTATTTCAACCCAGGATATGAAATTTCATCACAGCTGTTGGTGTATAAGAATGTGGCATATTATAACAAACGTTTATCACACATTGCTAAATTTGCGAATTCTCGCGGTGAAAGTGGAAGGGTCCTACCTTATACTCTTATTTTGTAAGGCAAGATGTATAATTGGCTTATTCTCCAAAATCATGCTAGAAATAAGTTTCCAACCACACAAAAATTTGCTCGTTTCCAAATCAAACGTATTTCCATACGTCACTGATTCATTCGTGTCAATTTTCAGCCAGGGCTGAAAATTGGCACGCAATCCGCTCCTGTGCCATGACATGGAAAAACTTTAAGTGGTACGTACGTCGAATGAAATGTAAAATGAGACAGTAAAATGATCGTGAACTGCCAAATGTGTGAAATATACCTTTACTGAAAAGTTCGGGTGATACACATAGGCCGGTATGAAACACAAGATACCCTTGCGAATATCCCACGTGTTATGTTGCAATTTCACATGTGAATTTTGTGTGGCCACATGTGCGTTTCAGACACGACATGTGGAATTCTCGCAAGGGTGTAGCAGCGTAATGATCATAGACGGCCGAATATGTAAACGTTTTTACCGAATAATTTAGCTGTTGTGTAGGCGGTATGAAATAGGGTATACGAGCCTCGTTCCCATGTAAACATTTCCCTGTGTAAACATGTTGTGTAAACCAAACCACGAGCAAGGAGATATTTGTATTTTGAAAGAGGTATCACTTTTTATACCAATACAAGTGTCTTCGTTATGGTAGCCTTGTATAGTATTTATTGTAGTACTGTGTGTATCAAAGGTCTGCTTAATTTTACGATACAGTGGCGGCCGTTTACCCGAAAAACGTTTGTAGATGACTTCTAAAGTGGCCTTAGACTCGACTATCAGGTTTTTAAGATGTACTGTTGTTATTCGAAATTTGTTAGACTTTAGACCAAGTTTCCAACTATGTTCTATAAGTCCAAAATTACTTTGATTTGCAGTTGACTATATGTCCCTAAAGGCTGGTTCCTGTACAATCGCCCGAGTCGCGCCAGCCAAACCAAAATTTCACGGGCAACCCATACGACCGGGACGATTCAAGCGACCGCGGTTCTCGTATGGTCGTTTTCGCTTTTTCATGCACGATCGTCCCAACCGTCTGGCCAGAACAAGCGGCTCTAACCAAGCGGCTCCCATCGTCGCAGTCGTGTGGGTCGCTCGAGACCATTCCGGTCGTCTGTGAGACGTTCTCATATAATCGAATGGGTCGTCCGTGAAATTTTAGGTACATGTACGGGTGGCGCGACTTGGACGGTTATATGAGAACTAACCTGGGCAAACTTCTTGTTTTCGTGTCTCACTGTTTATTAGTTATGCTTGTTCAAGTGGCTCAACTTTATTGTAGACACACTGTAATGCACTACTAGAGATTTTCTCGTTTAACTGACTGCACTATTCATGACGTAATACCGCCTACGAGGCTCTCTGATAGGATTATGCGTTTGCTAAGTCAACATTGATTCGTCTCGTATTGTTTAACAGATTTTACGACAATCCCTGTTGTCAACGTATGCCACCAAATATTGACAATACAGTTCTGAAACAGTCCGAAACTCTATGAGGCGCAATCTTTCAACGAAAATCTTCACAAATTACACGTTTCTATTCTAAATCGTGAACCAAGGCTTTGTTTATGCGATGTTTTATTATCCGTTATTAATCCCGTAGGCCTGTGTTAATCCTTGGAAGCCGCTGTTTAAGTCTTTTTTTCAACGGCTTTTCGTGTCACTTTGCGCGCCATTTTTTTCTCATCGTGTTGTGTTACCGACACTTGATAGTGTTACTAACACTTCATTCAGACATTCTGTCGTTCTCATCTCCCGTAGCGTTCCCCGATGTACCGCCGTCTCACTGTTCGACAATTTCACCACAAGCAGGAACACAATGTCTTCGACAAAATGCCGCTTAAATCCTGACTTGTGACTCGCATCTGAGAATTACCTTTCCACTGCTAGTTGTCCGGGTAGTTTAACTGTCGATAACAATTTTACCATGATGTTCTCCACTGTCTAAATTAGAAAATGTTTTCTGCGCCAACTTGTATCTACTCCATATAATAATAATACGGAGCATTTCACTCGATTTCAAATTTCAAGTGTTCAATTTTCTAGAGTCGAAACAAGTGTATGCACACTTGTATTATTTTATATTATAATATTTGCGTATTATTTTAGTTTAGAAGATTCTAGCTTTTTCAACGAAACCCATAAACGGGTGAAATGCCTAATATTAATAAGATAACCCTACACTGTCTATAATAATGTCTGTTTTTATACCTGCGATGATATATGCCGAACTTGTAGCTCACCTGTTAGTAACTGATTTCGCAGTTTACTGATAAGAACGCTGCATAGACTTGCAGATTCCACCCCTGCCGAATGACCATATGTTGCATTTTTCGCAACAGGTCCCGTTTCCTTTTTAACATGTATGTGTAATACTCCACGTTCGAACATACCAAGCGACTAAATATCGTACATTTATTTGTGTTAAACCGTCTTTCACGGAAGTTGTTTTGAATACACAAAATTTCATTTCCGAAACTGTTCTGTGATAAATAATCGATGTAGGGTTGTTAATAAGTACGACAATTTTTCCTTCATCTTACTCGGGGAGGCTTCAGATGGAACATGAAGTCTACTGAGGCGCTGCTTTTGTGTTAACTGGGCTTGTAGCCCTTTACACCACATACTTGGATTTTCATGTCTGGTTAATTAGATTTTACTGAAGCCCAATTGAACAATTTAGGTGACAAAGTTATTTGATCTATCTCCCAAAGTGCATTTCTTATCCTGTGACGTTTTGACTTGTTAGTCTTCTGCTATAGAACCTGGCGCTTTTATCGTCACAGGCCAAATATTACTTGGCGACTGCAAAACATCGAATGAACGAAGCTTGGTTTAGCAGGATTTTCGCCAGTGGTTTAATCCTTCGAAAGTTGCCCGACAATGGCGAAATTTTGTAAGATAATGTTTTGCCCGAAGAAATAACTATTGAAAGCCGTGACACTTTTTCAGCTACTTTTCTTGTACTCAATTGTAGCTATTGTCATTACGCAAATGAATGAACTGGATTTGAAGGCAACGGCTAATTGTATTCAAGCTAGTCCTAAATGGGAATTATTTTGTATCGCAACTCTCCCCTCGTCTCTCTTGTATTCGTATAGCCACGTGGAACGAAGAATGCACGTATTTCAACGTTACCTAATGTACTAGATTAAATAAACTGTATCATTTAACTCCCTAGTGTGGCGAACTTCGCTTAACATCTGGGTCTTTTCCACCTTCGGTATTATATTACGTCTTATTGTGCACTGATTGTATTGTACATCTCGATTGGAATTTGTAAGCGTTCATCGCTAAACGACTGTTTGAAATCCTGAGCAATTTCAGCAACCTCATCAAAGTCATTGGATTTCGTAGATCAAAAGAATTGTGTTGGCGAAAAAAGTGAAGTTTACCTTGCGTCAAGTGAGGTGGCCTTGGTGTCGCCAGCTTTGCACCAGTGATCACAGTCTGTCGGAATGAATGGAGATTGTCAATTGAATGTTGGTGAACTGTATTACTTTGTTAACTCTCTTCGTATTCTATCTTCGTCGAAACGAACGCAGGTCTTTGCCTCGCCTTGACCAAACCTTCGCCAGTTTTCGAAAATTTATCGACTTAATACCTGATTTTGAATTATTTCTTTGACTTTGTCAAGTAGCAGACGCCATTGTTTCGCCAGTCGAGTATCCATAGTGATATTAATTGGCGCATGTGATTGGCGTAGGACTTTTGTAATTATGGTTCATTCATACTCAACTGTCAATATGAATGGGGTAGTCTTAATCCCCATATTGTTCCCAGTTGAACGTCACCGCAATTATAATTATAACCGAGATATATCCACAGTCTGTTTTCACCTGGGCCTGTTCATGTTGCTATTGCACTAACATATCCCCTCGTATACTGTGTTTATTCATTGTAAACTCTCTTTGCTGTGATACCCCTTAATCCCCACATTGTTCACACTTCAACGTCATTGTACTTATAATTGAGATATATCCACACTTAAGACACTAGAGACGAGTAAGTTTGCTATGGGAAGTTTTCCTGTATCCTTTACCAGCAGATAATTTAATGAAATATAACAAGAAACATACTCCGAATAAAGAAATCTTGTGAATCCAAGATATGATTTGCCAAGAAACAAGATTTCAAAGGTGATATTTCGACTTTAGTTGGGTTAGACAATGACCCTGAAAATCTTTGAAATTGTGTCTAGTTTTCCTGTGGTATCTTGTTTGCTCGTGTAAATGTACCGTGTTGCGTATGCGCTTTAGCATTTCTTATGGCAAATGCAGAACAGTGTACATAGACAACAAACTAAAGCCAACTGCGGTCAAAAAAAAAGACATTTTCATTAGTATATATAAGAAAAACTTTGTTTTTTTCTAGCGTGGAACTGAATGTATACTAAAACAAACTCGTCCTTGTTGTCTTTGAGCGATAGTAGGGACTTTAGGCAAATACAACGGCTACGCGACGACCCACGGTGGTCGATATAATGGAGTTTTTAAGAAGGGACAAAGGAATGAATAATTTGAACACATCTCAAGCTGCAACAAGCAATACTTCGAATTAGCTATGGAGAACTTATTCTAACTACAAAGATTCGCCAATAAACCCTGAGGGGTTTATTGGCGAATCTTTGTTGAAACTGTCTTAAACTTTATACAACGGATAAAACAGGCCAATCCTTTTTCTTTTATTACTTGAAGGGATTTGCTTTTGCCGTTGTCGCCGCGTTTCCGTCCTACATGCTTAAACTCGCTAGTGAACTCGGACTGCGCCCTCGTTGACCATCTGCTCATAGACAACTCGAACTCGTTGTCTATTTGTTAAATAGTTCAGGTCTGGACGTGTATGTTATTCGCCCTTTCAAGTCGTAGGGAGAGAAGTCTCTCGCAATGAACTGGTTAGTTAAGTCAACATTTAAACTCGTGCTTTGTTCATATCCTTCAGGGTTAACGTCTCCGTATCTGTAATATATTTATTAATAATTCAAATCGAGACCTATTTTGCACTTATTGCCTAGGGCCGTTTATGGTTGTAGTCATAGTTACAAATAAACTTGTATATAGTGTTCTCTTGCAAATCGAGCAACAGTACTGTTCATGGCTGTTGGAACAACGTTGAACAACGCTGTTGAACCTGTTAATTCAACAACGTTGTTCATAGCTGTTGTAACATGATAAATCATGGCTGTTGATAACAACAAGTAAGAACAACATTGAT
>JAOBAZ010005017.1:0-13592 GCA_026546875.1 Pteroeides caledonicum | reverse complement strand
ATAAACCGAGATCAACATAGATAATGAGTTCTATTGAATTTTTAACAAGCTTCCAGACCATCTCCTCTACTGACTATGCTAAAGCCTATAATTTAAGCCTAACCCTAACAGGGAAACGCCGAGGCAGCCTCTTTGTTGTTAGTTGCTCCCGTTGAATTACGTGGTCTGGAAAATCAATAGAATTCATTATGGATGTTATTGTATTGGTTCATGCCAGCTTGTCCATCTTCGCTATCACGTGCCTACCGAATGCGTAAGGAAACAAGCATTATTCAATCTCATCGTACAACTGAACGATAGCGATTTAAAGCTCTGTAATTTGTTGATCGCCACAAAACAGTAGGCGAGTGACCATGAAAAGTGCAAAAACTTGCACAAATCCAGATTGAGTTACCACACCATGCAGTAGACCAGCGGATCATCACGTTGTCTACAACAAAAGTTATTGGTAACGTCTTAACAATTTCAATAATGTATTGGGTACAACGACGTTCATCAAAACATGACTTATTTCCAGACAAAATACTAAATTACCATATCTAGTTGAAATATTCAAGAATGAGATATCTTGGGAAATATACCTGATCCAAACCATGACCCTAAATTTTAAAAAATAAACGTACCTAATAAATTGGGATTGTTAAGACGTTCTCACCAATAACTTGAGTGGTATACAACGCGCGGTACGGCTGACTAGACATGGTATAATGTATTCGACAATGTTAGCGGGTTTCTCACCGGATAAAAATATATCGCAAAATTCGGAGCACCGTCCCGAAAATGACACCAAAACTGTGTTCACGGCGCATATTTGCCTGCTAGATGAGCGATAATGGCTTTGACTTAACCCTAACCTCTTGAGGCCATCATGATGTGTCGAAGGTGCTTGGTAAATGTTGTCGCTCATCGAACCAAGAGCCCACCCACACCATAGAGATCTTATATCATACTAGAGGGGCCCCTGGCATAGCAAGTCCAGTAAAACCATTTTCGCCGCCATTAGGGGAGCCAAGTCGGATTACCGGATGTGTAACCCAGGGTAAACAGAGCCCTCTATACAAGAGAGTTAGGGCATGTATAATTTTCATGTTGGAACGAAAATGGCGGAATACGCTTTTAACATCGCAAAATGCTCTCTACTTTTCCGAAATAGCTCCACGGAAGCAATAACGTCACAGCTAATAATTTCTGGTCATTTGCGGTGGAGGTTCAGCGAAACGTTTACAAAAACAATGTGCTAACCTAATTAATTGCTATTAAACTTAACTTCTTCAAATTGCGGGGATGTTTTGAATATAGAATAATTTTTGTATAAGTTACAATGTTTAAGTATGTTACAGTATAATTTCTTGGAAAGCACTACTTCCATAAGTTGGTGCTCAATGTTTGTCCTGATGGCATACCCCCCTGTGCTTGGTACATTGTAAACCCTGGCACGGCGGGGCCTGTCGTAAGATACATCTGTTGTTGCTGTTGTTGCTGTTGTTGGGCTGGTGGAAACGTCGTCCCGGTTTTCAGCGGCATCCA
This sequence comes from Pteroeides caledonicum, assembly GCA_026546875.1. Taxonomy (NCBI): domain Eukaryota; kingdom Metazoa; phylum Cnidaria; class Anthozoa; order Scleralcyonacea; family Pennatulidae; genus Pteroeides; species Pteroeides caledonicum. The sequence continues at coordinate 12,065 of JAOBAZ010005017.1, read as the reverse complement.
ATTGCCACTGCCTCTTCCCAGGGGGGTGGTTGTATAGGGAGTGGGGCCATTATGGTAAGGTGTCATACCTGGTGGCACTGCTTGGTTATAGTTGTAGTTTGGTATTACCTGCGGGTTGGGTACGACCCGATTGTTGGGTATCACCTGACCATTCTGCATTGCCTGACTGGTGGTCATTTGCGGTTGTTGGCTGAAACCCAGTTTTGCCATTTGTTGTTGTACTTGGTTTAGCTAAATAATTGTAAACAAGATATTTGAAGGTGGATTACAAAATGTAAGCAAATGTGGATCACACTCCAGTTCGGAGTGTGATCTCAGTTGAAAATACCAAACTGATAGGATTTAACGCAGGTTACATTAACGGTAAATCATTTAAATATTTGTCTTTGTTGATAAAAGCTGTTCATTTGATGAGTTACAAACGATAATATTGAAGTGTGATCAACATTTGTTTACTTGTACAGAAAGGACTGTAACTCACCGTTAATAGAGAGCATACTAATGCAAATATATGTTTATCTTTAGTGCTTTTTCACATTAATTTCCACAATCCATGCAAAAAACGTGTTTCATCGTAATAATTTTTTGCACTTTATGTCGAGAAAGATGATAACTTTATTTACATAAAATAAAAATAATTTTAGGAAGAACATCTCACCTGGTACATCTGTTGTTGTTGTTGTTGTTGGGCATTAAATTGCGTATTGTACTGCGGTGCCATGCTTGCTTGATTTAAAGCTCCAACTTTTGGCTGTGTCTGTTGTTGTTGTGGTAAATATACCCCACCTGGAACACCGAACACTTGCCGGTTGCTCTGTTGCTGGGTTGGTTGGTATAACGCCATGATTGAATCTGAAAAACATTTGGTTTCAGAACTATTTACACGTTTATGTTCTACTGGCATATACTCAAAGTCGGGAGAGTACTTTTTAACCCTTTCACCCCTGAGCACGTCGTTTGTCGACCTTTGTCATTTTACTCTGTCTAACGCCAGACGATTTTACTCATCAATGGGGAACTCTATGAGTTCAGGGGTCAAAGGGTTAAGCATTTTCAATGATTGGTTACTCTAGCTCGGAATATCCAACACTATTCCGAGTTTCAGATAAAACAAAATGGCTGCCCAGTTGGTTTCTATTACAAAAGATGAAATAGAACTTTGTGTTGGAATATGCACAACATGTGTCATTACCTAACCCATTGACTGTCACAAGTGTTGAGCCATTTAGGAAACTGAGTTAAAGCTGATTAGGGCTCTAGCGCAACTGTTAGAGTGTGACTACCTCTAAATAACGAAGTCAGATACGAATAAATTATTATTTAAATAAGAATTAAGGCGCTCTAACCACACTGAAAAAAGCAAAAATTTGCTTAACCGCAGCTGGGAATCGAACCCACGACCTTCGGTTTTCTAGTCCGACGCTCTAACCACTGAGCTACACGGTCAAGGCCGGAGAAAACCGGGGAATGTGTATTATACACTGAATTTCAAGACATACAGTCTTTTCAACACAGCAACGGACCATTACACAGTTCGATTTTATTACTACATATAGTATGATGTTAGATGGAAGGTTTTTTGTACTCGGGTAATATATTATCCGAGTACAAAAAACGTCCACCTAGAATTGGTATTTGTTTTATAAGTTTAAGACTGATATGCGAGTACCAATAAAGATAATCTTTGAATTAACCATCTATGTACACTATCCATAATTATTGGCAAAATAGTTGAAAAACATTATTGGCAACTTCAGTAGCTCTGATCCTACCAACCTTTCGTTGATTGATTTCCACCGGTAATATCATCTTTAAATAAATCTTCTTCAACGTTTGTTTGTCCTGAGGATGGTGCTGGACAGTTGGGAGATGGTACACTTTTCGGTACAGAGCTTGCTGGTGTTGACATGGTCTGAAGGACGAAATGAATGAAATAAACAACAAATAAAGAAATGGTGGCAAAATAGAAATGCGACAAATTATAATGAAGGTTCAAAACTTTTCACAATCTCTCTCAAAAAAGCAAAATCTCTCATATTTGACAATTTACGATCAATTCATTGGTTAACTTTATATTTTATGCTACCAACATACTTTATAAACCCGTATGTAAAGCATTATTGAAATTTATGCAAGTATAGGTTATAAACCGAGAACGCGGGTTATAAGTCAGTTAACCTACTTAAAATATAGTTAAGGAGGTTTTCCAACAAGATTTTTTCTACTTTAGAGATTTCCAATGATGATTTTGCGAGATTTCTTCACAAGTTTAATCTAATTATTTATTCATGGTGTTTAAGCTGTATATAACCCGCGGTACATCAAAGAAAACCGACTCAAGTATATTTTAAGGGAAATTGAACACCGCCGTTAGAGGGGAAATCAGACTCGGGTGTGTTTTTTATGCTTCACAGTAATCCGCAAAAAACTACTATTTGAATATCGGCTCTTCGATAACGTTGTTTTCGTGAGTTGACTTGGGTTTCGAAGGTTTTAAAACACGAACATCTGCAAAAATAAGTCGCTGCGAGTGAGCAAAATTGATTTCAACCGGCCAAATGTATAGTAGTATATATTGAACGACCTTGCACAGTATTTGTTTATTATTCCATAAGCGAAGTGGCACGATGTATAAAGTATATATGACAAGCTTGCGTAGTTATTACGTTCTAATACCGGCTAACCGCGGGAATATTTAAAAGTCTTGGCTACCACGTTCAGGACTCACGCCCTCCCCCCTAATGGTGGCATTCATTTTTTCTTGTCTATTTGGCTCTAATGTCTTTCTAGTATTTATTTATAATCTCTATGGTATAAAGTGTGTACTTATATCTATCATTTTGTTTATGTGGCAAGTGAGGAGCAGCCGATCAGGCTTAACTTCTTTTACGCTGACAATACAAAGATTTTTGTCTTTTCATCGCAAAAGCTTTACTACGGACATTGCAGAAATATACAGATGGGCCACTTCGGTCGGAACCTTTGAAGTTTTTGTCCTCGCGCATATCTCATTACGCATGTTTTTCAGCCAGTAAACTGTGTGCTCTGGCCAATAAGCACGCTCAACTGGCTGGTCTCACACAGTAAACTGAAAATTTTTGCATAAAAATCTGGGGACATGTACCACGAAGTGGCCCTTGTGTATAGATCTTTATTCTGTGGTAATGCTTTTCATTTTAGAACTGATAATCTATTAATGGCCATTATTTGTGTTGATCGACTGTGGTTATACAAGATTTAGAGTGGAAAAGCACGATTTTTCTTTTATTGAAGGCTTCAAGTACAAGTGAAACGAAACTGTTCCTTTTTATGGAAAAACGCTTAAAGAAAGAAATGTTTGTGGTCAGTTGTCTCCTGTCCTATATCTGTATGGATGGTCAGTTCGTGAGATTGAGACCCAAAATTGACCATGCAGCTAGCTTTCACGATTTGTTTTCGCTTAAATTGATTTGCCTCGATGCCATCCTTACTGTATTGAAATAACTTTACATATAGTGATCATGGGAAGCTATCCAACTGGCATAGGTTTTTCACTTGTACTACCCCTTGTCAATTGTAATTAAAGGTGATCTCAAGGTCATGTTGCATTTTACCTCTAAATAGAGGGCAAAATGTCGTCAAAACGTAATCCACGTTGGGCAACTAAGTGAGATGCGTTTTGTGCAAATAGCTTTACTGAATAGAACTGTGATATTTAGATTTTTCTTGAAATTAACATTGAACAGTGTGCAAAGACGTTAATTAACTTTGTATATATTGATGTTATTGTTCCTGTTTACGTGTCCATAATGATAGGTTGTCGCGTGAATAGATCCTTTACTTTGTTACTGTTAAAAACAATTGTGTTTTAGTCTACCTGTGTAATTGATTTAACATTTGTCTTCTCTCACACTGAAATGATTTCAACACATCTGGTTTCTTCCAAAAAGGTCGGAAGCCACTTAGTATTTTTATGAAATACGTTGATTATAAAAATAGAAACGATACTTGAACTTATGTGTGCGTCGTTTTTTAGTCCTGTTTATGGGGCATCCGCCTTTGCTTCGTTCATATTCATACATGAATATGAACTAGTGCAATTAAAAAATATTGTAATACCGTATTCGACATTACAGAATTTTAGAAATTACCCTACTACGAAACGTCATTGTTGCCATAGTAACAGCTCATAAAGTTTAACAGTAATTTCTTATTGTAAACATGTTTAGTAATAGTCAATTGCATTTTCAGCCTTTTTTAAAGTTTTAGTGTACACTTTGGCAATTCAAACTAAACGCCATCGAGCCACCTTAAAGAAAATTATTTAGTCGTAGATGTCAATCCAATTTTCATATGTTTTCAATCATCGAAAGTTCTAAGATTTGTTTCATGTTATTTACCCCTGTTTCATCGTCCGCATTTCCAGAGTTGTTTGAGTAAACGTAAGCAGTAAAACCTGCGTATAAAAGCCTAGACTTTAATACACAATCACTCTTTGAAAAACTTAGGATTCAAATTATCCAAATCTTTATCGTCTGAATATCCTGTTCTCATTTATCTTCCAATGTATCGCTCCATCTAGGGTTGAACCATACTCTTCGCTTTTCACTGTTTTACAAATCTGTGCCGCTTTGAAAACGACTAGGGAACAGGCATTGTGTATCACCTGGTAGTGATTATGTGCCCTTAAGGAAGCTGTTCGGCTATTTGATTTAGCCTATTTGATTTAGATCATTTAGATCCTCCTAATATCATAAAGACATTTCAAACAAAAAATAGTTTTCTATCAATTTATTTTTATTTGCGTTGAAAAAAGGGTATCACGGCAGGTTTAAATTTACGACGGCCGCTAATCTTGTCTGCCGTGCAAGAGGTCTGTGGTTAATGACGTAACTTAATTGCTCTGGCCTAGTGCCCAGAGCAACCAAGTGCTAGTGCTCGGTTTGTCCCCAAATTGAGGTGGGATGCTCAAGTCCCCCCTTTTTCCCCAAGATAAATTTTTTTCTACCATTTTTTATACTTTAACCTAATTTGGAGCAAAGTGATCGGACGTCCTTTGTGTGATTTAGCAGCTGTCGCGTGTTTTCAACATGGCGGCCATGAGCCCATGCCATGATGTTACGTTTAGCTACTGAAATAGCTACTGAAATTCATTTTTGGTCGTTTTTCATAAATTTTATGACTATATTGATTTTGAAACTTTATTAATCAACGTGTATAATATTCGTTCGTACTTAACTGTTAGAAGTCTAAGTTTTCACATAAACGTTATTACGTTCCTGGTCCCATCGTACGAGTCAATAACTATAGTATTTCATTATGACACCTCCCTAACTTTTTCTCAATAAACAATAAGTGTTCACTTAGAAACATCGTATTCTTTACCTTGAGCGCCATAATATTTTGTTAATTTTCAGTTTGGGAGATGCTTTTTAGCCATTAAAGAAGTGGTAATTTAAAAAAATTTCTTGCGCGTTGTCAATAAACTCAATTCATGAGCCGGTTTTCCACTAAGTGGAATTTTGCGTGCGGAGCGGAATTTTTCTTTATTTGTCTTTTCTAATTAATTTCACCTGAGAAATCACAAGACAAAGGAAAATTCCCTTCGCTCCCAAAATTACGCCTAATGGAAAACCGCCTTTAGCCCCCCAGGTTCAATTTCGTGGCGCGTCCCTGAAGCAGCACGCACTTGTTTTCTGGCTGTAACTAACTGTACACCAAGCATCACGCACCAAAAAGTATTCAACCGATGACCATGAGCGCCATGTAACTTGGTGTCTATTTTTCTCTGAACCGCTCCGTTTTACTCTGTTTTCTTTACTTGAAGAATACTTTAACTTTTTGGTCGATCGGAGAAAATGACTGTTGACAACATCGCGGCTACTAAGCCACGATGCTGGCAGCGTGGATAAGAAAAAAATATTTTTATGCGAAATATCTTTGATTACTGGCTAATCTGACCGTTAGTAAAAGACCTGTAACTAGCAAGAGGATAGAAATGTATTTTACTGTTTTTAATCACATATCTTTGCTTTTCCTTGATAAAACTTACTGAAACCTAGTAATTATGTTTAAAAAACAACTTTATAAGTCTGTCATAAATCTGGGAACAAAGTAAAGTATATTTCAAGAGAAATTTAGCTGTTTTAATCGAGAAATGGATTTCTATTTGACAACCAATAGTGCCAATTCCTTTTCCATGTTTTAAGATCATCTAGGGTACATTTCGGCCATTTTAAATCATAATTTGTTTTTAGACTTGTAAATTCCTTTAAATTCTCTTTATCCACTCTTTATTCTCATATGGCAGTGGGTCGTGTGTGTGAAAACTCATAAAAAAACAAAAATCTACCTGGATCAAAGATAGAAAGGATAACAATTCATGGAAAAAATAGCTGGAAGGTCATAATAAATTTCCCCGATTTGTAAAACTTGAAGCTAGCCAGGCGTTTTTGTTTTTTTTTATTTGTGTAGTTCCCAAAATAGGCTTTTTTAAACACATGCATATTATATTATATGCCCGACGTGACGTCATCGAATCAAGAACATTAAATTAATTTCATAAAAAGATTAATATCTTTCTTTGTGCTAGCAGCAAATCATTTAAATTAATTTTTGGATGGTGCAGCAAGATTGTTTAACAGGTCAAAATATTTCTATCATGGCATTTTCATCATGGGAATTATTGAGCACCAAATGTTTTTGGTGGTATAAAAAAAATGGCTTTGTTTTCATGGCTAAACAAGGTTTAAACAAAAGCATTAGACCGTTGTATACACGTATAAAAATGGGCAGAAAACACAATTAACATTTTCTGTAACACGTTCCTATGAAAACAATAGATTTTATACATTGAAATGTGTATGCAGCTTACAACTATAGAGTTGTAACGATTGAGTGATTTTACCTGTCAAGAAGAAAGTTTCAATTTAATGTTCTCTATTAGATTGATGTCGCTTGGCCCCTATTTTGCATATTTTATTTAATCTCGAGAACGAAATAGGATAACTCTTGGATCTCGGTTTGAAATTTATTTTATTAAGATATGGTCCACAACAGCTGGAAAAAGCATTTAAGCATTTGTGAACAAGATATCGTAGACACGGCTAGACCATATATAGTTTAAGTAGTCCTAGTTGTATTGATTACTGTATTTGCAAGAATTTCATCTTCTAGTTATAGGTTTTTTTTTAAGTTTCAACAATAGAAACACCAAAAAATGTTCCAGATTTTAATTCATTTACAAACTTGTGTTTTGTTCCATAGTGGCTACTTTATGCTTTTCAACTGCGTTTACCACACAAAGATCTGTGACGCCTCGGTTGTCCTCTGGAGTTCCTACGCGAACTTGCTCTTCCTGTTGCTCAATTACAAGGGGATACAAGAGTATGACAGCTATGGCATCCTCGACAAAACTTCCGAAAATTTTGTACTTTTGGCGAATAGCAAAACGTATACCAACCACGTGGGTAAAAAACCCAAGCAATGAAAGCCAACCAATGTAAGCAAGGCCATGTTCTAAAGTCTCAAAGATCCCGAGAAGAATCCAGCTATAGAACAGTACAGCTAGAACAAGCATATGAGGCCAACGGCTTTGACCATATATCTTGCCAGCAGTATTACCTGCAGGCCACCATGGCACAAATACAGCGATGATCACACCTTTGAGCTTTTGCATTGAACGGAAATCAAAAATGGCAAAAATGTCGCTTGAAAAATGACGAGGGTTTGGATCGCTATCACCACCTTCTTTTTTAAGTACCCTCCAAAGAGCGACGCACATAAAGTTCAAGACGAACGTATAAAATAATCCACTAGCGGTGGCGCACGTTTGAAGTGCTGTAAGAGCTTTCTTACCACCGGCATCCAAAAGGGTTGTAGCACAGGCCCCCTCGGTTAATGCCCAAAAGATGCGTTGAAGAACAGGTGGTTCTGGACTTCCATTCGCCGAAAGACAATCGATGATCAAAGAACCACTGTCGGAACTCGTTATAAAGTATAGGATTATTGCTATTAAAGAAACAACGCGAATGAAACCATTTATATTGTCACCATATTGGTCAATGACGTCAAAATACATTTGGGAGTTTGTTCTACAGGAAAGTCTGTACAAACCATCTAATGACTCTGTAGCATTCTTTCCTCCCAATATTGATGAGCAATTGATTCCTTTTACAGCAGCATCGCGTTCCATCTTTAAACCTGCTCCTCCAAAGACGCAGATCCACAAAAAAGCGTACAGCATTGGTGCAGCAAGTGTAGCGTTGATGAAGCCCCTGACTGTTCGACCACGAGAAATCTTAGCGATGAACATTCCAACGAAAGGTGACCACGCAATCCACCATCCCCAAAAAAAAACGGTCCAGTCATTCATCCATTTAGGAGCTTGCTTTTCATCTGGAGCGTTCCCAATTTGTGCAAATGCGTCTGTATGGAAGCCAAGTTGAATGAGCCACTGGAAGTAATACCCGACGCTTTGGACATAAAGATTTAGCAAGTACCAAGTATTGTCAAAGAACAGTATGAAGAACATTATAACCATGCCAAGACCAAAACATATTTCACTGAGATAACGAATACCAATTTTAAGGCCTGAAACCACCGACATTGTTGCGATCAGCGTAATTGCCCAGATACAGATAAGTTTATTTCTACTGTTTACTTCGATGTCGCCGTTAATACGATTTAACGCAGTATTTATTGTAATCGCCCCAGTACCAAGACTGGTGCAGACTCCAAACATGGTGGCAATTACTGAGAGCGAATCAACGAGGTCACCCATCCAGCCGTACACTCTATCACCAAGGAGAGGTTCGAAGCAGAATCGAATAGTCATGGGCAAGTTTTTACGATATGAAACTAAGGCCATAAGAAGGCCCACGACCACGTAAACTATCCAACCATGGACACCCCAGTGAAAATAAGTTAAATTAATCGAATCCTGCGCTCTTTGATTGTCAGAATATCTAAAATTGAAAACTAAAATAAGAAAAGCATTTCTACTTTGTCTTTCGAAGGGCAAAATGTAAATATAACGTCAACAAAAAAAGAAATGCGATTTTAAATGTGGACTACCATAAATATCAAATAAAGTTTAAAATATTGTTGCAATAGATTTACCAGGCGGAAATCGAAGACGTAATATAAAAATCAAAGCCCAGCTTATAATTTTAAACGTTACTATCATTATTAAAACAGAAAACAAAAGTTTAAAAGATAAAGCTAGCAGGACTACAATTCTTGAAGTAAAGTGCTGGATGCTTGGACTTTTTAGTTTTTAGTGATAACATAGCTGTTTCAAGTGGATATAAAACGAAATCTTAATAGTGTTCTTACTGCGCAATCTCAGAAAGCTTTGTTCGGTGTCTGCCGTAGTGTGATTTATTTTTTACCAAATATGACCAAAGTGTACTATTTAGCGTTTAAGTGAAAAAGTGTCCTATGTTTGCAAACAAATTTGCACACACAGTGATGTTACTGATAAAACGTATATTTGCCGCGCACTGGTTTAATTTGTTTTGTGTGCACACTGTGTCGACATCATCATGTCACATTCGATACCAGACACGTGGAAATTTATCTTCACCTCGTGTTCATGTTTCCAAATGCCATTTTCAATATGATTATATGATAATTAAGGAAATTAGATTTAATGTTAAAATAAGTCCATGAAAGTCTTATCCCAAAATAGTAGGTCGGGATTTGGCCAAGGTTTATCTTTCATACAGAATAAATAATACGTCGTTCTGATACAGCATCCAATTAATTTCTTCACCAGATAAGATCGTTGTTGTGTGTCTCGCACCCCTTAATAATCCGGATGCTTCCGCAGATAAATTGAAATATGCAACATTTCGAAAGGATGTTTTAACGATATACAAAGATACTTACAGCGAGCAGTCTTTCTTCCACAGTTTTTAGTTAGATTTGTTTTAAATACTACCGTTAACTCAATTACATATAACGCATTGGTGACGTTATTTACCATCAGCATGTCTGGGCGGTCGTCCGAGCCAGTCACCACTGAAGGATTTTCGAGGGCTTCGATGTCCACGTAAATTGGCTGATTCTTGTTGGTACTCGATATTAGGTAACGTGCTAGGGTTTTTAAAATTGAATTATGTCACCACGTAAAACGTCCTTGTTCTAAGTGAACTTTACAGGATGAAACTATGTGCTCTAAGGTTTGTGGTTTCAAACAAATATTGCATAAGTTGTTTGTAGCAATTTTCCACAGGGTCGTGTTTCTTAAGGTTGGTATTGTGTTGTTGAGGTAACTAGTTATGAAGTTAAAGATGCAATAATGCAACGCATTATTGCATCTTCAACCCATAAACTGTTGCATTTATCTATAGATGTATGTTTTGTAAAAATTGTAATTTCTATTGCTGTTCAAGTTATAACTAGTCAATACTTGTTTTTGAATAAAGTCCCTTACATATTATCTATTATAAATAGTGATTGTGTATTTTTAACAAAGTCAATCAAAATTAAAAACTAGACGTATCACGTTTTTATTTTCCTGGTTGAGATAACACTTTCCGAATCTCAGTTAACACTAACCCTTGATTTAAAGTGGTTAGTGTTTATAAGGTTTTTAAAACAACTGTTTATTGTACAGTATACTTTTATAATTTTTGTTTACAGTACTAGTAATACGTCGTAAATCATGCGTATCATTTTTGGTCTACATAAAACACATCACCCAAAACTCTTTATCGAACAATAAACTTTCAGTTCCAGTCTATTTAACCACAATATCACCTACATATTGCGATAGTAATGTCTTGTTCATAAATTAGGCCTACTAACCATAGTCTAGCAATTTACCGTGCTAAATCTATTGACGTATTAATAGGACTGTATTCACTCAAATAATAATAATCTCGTATTTCATTCAGTGTATCTGACAAAGTGTAAACTACGAAAAAGCTATACCTTCCCCAAAAACGGTTTCCGTATGCTTTGCCAGGTTCATAGTGGTAAATTGGCTCAGCAACACCAAAATAAAATAAACCAATACCGACACCTGAAGCAAACATCATTGTGAAGTAGGCAACGTCACTAAATTCAGGCTCTTCATCGTCTTTCCCAAGCTTCATTTTGCCGTACTTTGAAAAGTAAACGATAATGATAAATACAAACCAGGCATCTTGCGTTCCGATGTACAACCATGTGAACTTATCCGTTATCCATTCACTACCTTCAGCCATTCTCTCTGAGACGTTTGCTGTGTCTACAATACACCATATGACTAAACCCCATATAACAGCAGCAGATACAAACGTTACTACTGGGTTAAAGTGAACGTGGACTCTGCCTATGCTTGCTTTGAAATCATGACACTTCTTTCGGTTTCGGCTTTCCATTATGCCTACCCAACTAACTTGCAACACGGGAGAAATATCTTGGTGGCTGGTTGATAAAGCTAAAATATTATAAATATTTAGTTTTAATCTTGATTAAAAAAATATTATATATCCTCTTTGTGACGTACCCAACGTGCACAATTGCATACACGTTGAATTAATTTGCTCTTGAATTATATTAAGTGGCTATTAATCACCGAAAAATTAACAAAACTGCTTCCAGGGATTGATTCCATCCAGGGGGTAAAATTTAAAACGATTATCACAATCAATCAGGAAGTCTATTTCCAATGCTGAAGCCATAATTGAGGCGCAACCCACCACTCTTGTAGAACAAAATATTTGGGTGGACATTATATGTATGGTTACATGAATTATCATTGTTATCTTTTTATTTAAATATGGCGAGTGACCAAGAAATGTATTCACAATCAGATTGATTTTTAATATGAGTCAGAAATTAGGACTCTCCCTATTGTTGATGATGTAACTGTTATACGCCCCCCTGCAAAATTCCAAAACTTTTCGGTGCGATTTATTATATTAGTGCCTTGGGAACATTTCACTGGACAGATTCGCGCATACTCATTTGCAAATACCATATATGTTACGCTTAATTAAGATTTTGTCATGCAGTAGCTATTCATCACTACCACTAATTGGAGAATTCGTGCTGCGGCATCCGGTGTGGAACAGCAACACAGCTTTATTGTGAAT
>JAOBAZ010004906.1:0-12487 GCA_026546875.1 Pteroeides caledonicum | reverse complement strand
TACCATTATCATTACCATTATCATTACCATTACCGTTACCATTATCACTACCATTATCATTATCATTACCATTACCATTACCACTCTCATTACCACTACCATTATCATTACCATTATCATTACCATTACCGTTACCATTATCACTACCATTATCATTATCATTACCATTACCACTCTCATTACCACTACCATTATCATTACCACTATCATTACCATTACCAATATCATTACCACTGCCATTATCATTACCATTACCATTATTATTATTATTACCATTATCATTACCATTACCGAAACATGTCTAAAATAGATCAATAGTTAATATTAATATTAATATTTTTGCGCCTTTTCTGTCAGAGTGAGTACGTCAAAGAACGAGACAAGAGACGAGAGTACGTCAGTGGTTTTAGTGGCTCAGCTGGTAAGTCAGGGATACATCCGGTACCTCAGGTATATAACTGGTAAGTCAGGGATATATCTGGCAGCTCAGATAAATATCTGATAAGTCAGGTATATGACTGGTACTGTAAGTCAGGGATATATCTGGAACGTCAGGTATATAGCTGGTAAGTCAGCGATATAGATAGCAAGCCAGAGATATGACTGGTAAGTCAGAGATACGTCTGGTAGTCAGGGATATGACCGGTAAGTCAGGGATACAGTGTCGACCCAGGGATATAGCTGGCAAGTCTGAAAAATCAGGGATAACAACAAAATACCGTTTCGTTTACGACGTTACTTTTATTACACTTAGAGCCTTGTTACATATTCTTATCGTGTCAAATATGCTAAACATTTTCGCAAAACATCTTTTTTAACAAAATTGTTATCTTTTCCTTCAAAGTTCGTCTTCTTTATCTTTACGACCATAGTGGCCGTAAAGATAAAGAATGAGCGTCGAGAGAGGCTAGGAAAAATGATTTCGTAATTTTTGCATAAGATACCAAGAACAAAACAGGTATCGTTGATATTTATTATAAATTAGTTTCAAATTTCCTGGCATAGATTTAAATTTTTGACTCTCCTCAAATTAGCTCCTAGGTGTTATTTTCCCCTCTCCTCCTGGTCGACCACTTGTTCTACAATATTTTCTTAACTTTAAGGTTATGCCATTGTGACGATGGATAAGGCAGCATTATGGACAGATGGACGATACTTTCTTCAAGCAGAGACCGAACTGGATTGTAACTGGATTCTACAAAAGCAAGGTTCATTGTGCAAGATTTTTTTTAAATGATTCAAGTTAAAATCCTGCCACCTAAAAATAATAGGCACACTAAGGGGTTGATTTCATGATTTCGCTTTTCCGAAATTCAATGATGCGTAAGATCCTTTTGATGTATGGAAAACAGTTGTGGTTAATATTCCAGCCAAACTACACTTACCTTCATTAGAAAAATTTCCAATTTGTCTGATGTAAAACACACTTAATGTAATGACCTGAGTTATTTCGTCAATGTATGGCATCTTATTAACATGATTTCAGTGCTGGATTATTTGTTTTAACGTCGGCCTACTGATTTATTTCCATAACTCAAAACGACCTCACGCCTCAATGAATCTCGGCAAAGCAGGATCATGGAAACAGCCACTAAACTATGTAATTCACACCTCAACTATTTAATCAATATTCCACAAATTAATTTGAAAAAAGTTGAAGGGAACAAACGAGAGCTATCATTTTGAGCGGGTACAAGGCAACGTTTTACCGACAAAAGGGCGTGGTTTTAGCGTTATTAGGAGAGGTCACAATATATGTTTTATTATAAGGTATAAAACAAACCTTAAGTCCTCAAGTAAATACTTTATCTATTTGGTGCAGTAACATTTGAAACATTAACTTTCGTGTTTCTTTCAAATTACAGTCAAATTCATTATTTATTTTGTGCCGACAATTGGCTTATTGTGCCGAAAGCCAAGGCATTGGGAAGTGCGGCACCCCCACCACACCCCCCGGTAGCTATGCCCCTGGTCATGTAACTTATTTATTAATACATAAAATAAAATTATTACCGGTATATATGTTATTTCTAGTATTTATTTTGTTATTTTTTTTTACTTTATATAGTAATATTGATACGCAAGAACTTTGTGGTAAGTTAATATGACTAGCACCCCCTTACTCTATATATTTTCAATAAATAGCTATAGTACAATGATTTTTCATGAGTATATATAACTGCACCTACATTCCATCAGATGAACTAATCAATCATGTAGCCAGATCCCAATATGTCTTTTTCTTCTGGGAAATCTCTGACAGAACTGAGCTAAAATAAATCTAATTAATATTCTAATTTTCCTAATTATTCTAATTATTTTTTATTTATGTTACAGATTACTTTAAAGCACACTTGGGACCATTCTCACCAATTTTTTCTGGTCTTGAGAAAATGAACTGTGCTGTTCAAAATGTCTTGGTTGAAACTGCAAAGGTCTATTGTTTTTTTCAATAAATAAGATAAAGAAAGAAAGAAATATAGTTGTCAAATTAATTATTAATATATTTTATAAAATCTATTTATAAAATCTCAATATGGTAACTTCTTTCAGTTTATAGTTATTGTCATTTTGTAGAATTACCCTAACTCAACATTTTTTGGCAAGTTTACAACAAGATTTCTTATGCAAGAGGTAACACCTCAATATCATTTCAGACAAATAAAACAAAATTTAGCTAAAAAATGCATTTTGGGTATATACTGTAATTTTTTCACTGCCACCTGTGAAACCATAGTATCCCTTATAACATTACAACCCTAATATTGATATAATTATAACAGACAATTTAACATACAATTAAAAAAAATTGTAGTCAAGCTATTGATAATAGGTATATATACCCTATTATAAATTCATGCTTTTTGTGACATGGTTACAAGTAGGGATGTGCCGGATACCACATTACCGGATACTGCTGGATACCACATTACCAGATACCGGATACTGTCGGTTATCACAAAATTACCGGACAACGGATACTGTCGGATATCACAAAATTACCGGATACACGAATCTGGCAGATCCTTAGTTACATGACTACTAAAATACCACTATTATGCTTTTTTGACAATGTACAGATGTTGTAAATGAGATACAGATAGTAAAATTTAAGTATTCTTTAGGTTGTTAGTCAGTTGGGCTCACTTCAGTATCATGTTGATACAGCATTAGATAAAATTGAAGAAGATGAAAGTGATAAACGGTAACTATATTTAAATGATAATTATTCACCAAAGTCAAGGTGAATATTGGTCACTGCGAGAGCCAAATTTATTATTTATTTACTATATCTGGCATATAGTATTCACAATAAACGATAATCTATGCTAATAAACTATGATAACTTGTTTCTATTACAGAACAAGTCTTCCTTACATGGAACAAAAAGAAAGCCCATTAAAGACAAAGATGATGAAAAAAAGTCGAGACTTCCAACACCAGACAAGCAATGAAGGTTTATATTTTATTTGAAAGATGTGATGTTTTTTTAAAACACTGATTTTTTTTCTGGATTTATTGCAGCTTCATCACTGACTATGTCACGCATGCAAACACAGGTTGATCGTCTAACTGAACTAGTTAATAAGTTAGAAAGCAAGGTATAGTCAACAAATTGTAATTGCATGGTTGATACATTATTTCTGCTCAGTATATATACTACCAGTGTATCATTTAAGTATTTTCTTTGTACTAGG
Organism: Pteroeides caledonicum; assembly: GCA_026546875.1. Taxonomy (NCBI): domain Eukaryota; kingdom Metazoa; phylum Cnidaria; class Anthozoa; order Scleralcyonacea; family Pennatulidae; genus Pteroeides; species Pteroeides caledonicum. The sequence goes on along the minus strand of JAOBAZ010004906.1, from coordinate 8,789 downwards.
AGGACATTTAGTTAGTCCAATAAATAAGCTACGTTACAACTATTAACTTAACTCACGTCAATAACAAACTTACTGATTAGATTTTTGTTCTAAATTTAAAATATTTAGCCTATATAAGATTATTTTTCAAATTGTTAGCTGTGTAATTTATTCATTTCAAGTACATTTCTGGTCTCTTAAACAAAAGAACGTAAAATCTGTAATTCTTTTTTGGACATGTTTTACTCAGTGGTTCGCTGGACACATACCATCACGTTTTTTTCAGTGGTACTGATATTACGCTACGAATCGCGTTATGTGTTATTAAAGCCATTATTTCGGTCGCTACAAAATAAAATCAGAGCAAAGATTAGAAAGTGATTTGAAAAATTTGGAAAGTGGTTACCTCAGGTCTGGTACACATGCACCAATATGTTTAACGTAATTTTGTTTTACAGACACAATTATGCTATAAAGAATCATTATGTAAATGTAATGCCTCAGTTCACATCATTCATACTTCGTGAAAGAAAACTTGTAAAACAAGTTAAATTCCAGTTTTATGTATTCTTAGAGACAACTTTTTATCTTTTATATCCACTTGAAATTCTCCACTGAGTACCTAACATGTACCAAAAGTACCAAAAATGTCAACTGCCAAATGTGTAAAAAGGTTTGCTGACCTTTGGAGTGAAAACTCCCTTTATTAGAGCTTACGCTTTTTGAAACTTTTACACATTTGACGCAGTTTATCTTTTTTATGCTTTTTCAATTTAGGTAAAATTCAATGTTGTCGAAGAAGAAGTTGACCCTCGAGAAAATAAAACAGTAAGTTAGAAGTTTATTTTAATAATTTTATTTCCAAATGCGTTTGATTAAATTGATTCATTTTTTATTTGCTAGGTGATTGTTGTCCGTCGTAAGTTTACTGTTCTTGATGGAAGCCAAAACGAGTTTCGAAAGAGTTTAAGGGCGTATATTAACGATACTGGTTGTGCTACAGGATGTTTGGAGTACGTTGTTATATAATAAATACAATATGAGCGGCCGATCTTATCTGATTTACAAGGCGAGCCAAAGGTTTGTGATAAAAATCAGGTGCAGATCGGACGCGAATGCTGTTTATTAGTGTATCTTATTTATCAAACGAACTAAATAGCCATACTCTTATGCGCTGGCTCGGCGTTTAAACAATATATTTTAAATAGTGTTTTTTAATTGGACTATGACACAGTCGCTGCATTTAAGGGAAGGATTTTTCGTTATGTCCTTGCAGGGTGGCAGTTCGCGTGTTCACAGGCTCTGACATTTTCGTCGTATATGAAATTTGGTCAAGTAAGGATGACTTAAATCGGTAAGTGAATTAAATGAGATTACATGTCGATCAAGAACATTTTTTTCTTCGTTATAGATCAGATACGAAAAAAAAACCAATAAAAAAACTTAATGCCCGGTAATTTTTTTCAACAATATTGAGGATCAAATTTTTACCAAAGATGTCTCAAAGTTATTGATGTTTCTTTAGCTGGACATCGTATACAAAGTCATTTTTCAGCCATATCATTATGGCTGAAAAAATGCAAAAATATTCTGTGATATTTGTTTCAAATTGCTAAATCACATTTCTGTATTAAAAATTGCCATTAAATTGACCTTATCACACATTTTAAACCTATTCATTACTCACAGTGCCTTCTCTGATGAGTAAAAATATTTTGTGAGCTGCACATCACCACACGCAAATCACGTGTGATTTACATGTGAACTGAATCAGTGAATGTGATCTTTTGTATATCACAATTTTGTTTTCTTAGTCATTATAGTTCCAGTGAATCAAGGACATTCCTTCGGAGTAATATCGATCACCTCCAACAACCTGAAGAGTATTCACAGATGCCGATCCCAGGTAAAATTTTAGAATATTCAATTCATAAACTAAAAATAGGTACCCATTGTGTGCGTACTTGTGACGTCACCTGAATGTTACGTAATAAATTAAACTTACTATATACAAAAGATTAACTCTCGTCTTACACGAGCTTGATAGTTTTCTAGTTTTCTATGCAACATTTACCAAAATCAGAGATGTACCACACGTAATCGTTCTAATCAACTCTGTTGATTAGATAAAATATAATTGGTGTCACACTTACAGTATTGCTCAAATTGATGTATTCAAATGCGGTTTATTGTTGTTTGTTTTTAGCAATATGGGTAAATGGTGAAGAGAATGAAGACTAAATACTTTTTTGTTTCACTTGGTGTTAAAGTATATAAATGAACATGATTTTTTCTTAACCAAGCAATTAGTGGTTCATCGTTGACACTAATTGATAATTCTAGTATGTAATATGACATATTAATGTAAAATGTGTAACTGATAGACGTAATTTCGTGGAAATGTCGTAAATATCCTGTGATTTGTTTTCAATTATTACGATAATTATTAAATGTCAACAAAGATGACTCGGTTGTGAAATACCTGGGGAAAACCTGTACCTTGTTGAAGATAAAATATCAGCATGCTACCTTTGATCAACAACTAAACAAGATATAAAGAAAACGTTTCTCTCCACAACCCAATATTCAAAGTTGACTTAATTGCGTAGTTCTGGATTAAAGCTATACAGAGTGCTATATGTTGGTGTTTGTAATCCATTCGTAAGAAAGTTGTCGTTATAATTGTATAAAGTAAGCCGAGAAGATCATTATTTATTGAAGTCGGTACAAAACTGCAAACGTGCCAAGACTAATTATATCAACACTCGTACACGCTCTCAAAGTTCATGTTCATAAACCTATAATTCAAGCATTTTCACATGTACATGCCCTCACACCACGGTATCGTCGTATTTATCAAATGACCCCTTATTTTTATTATTAATAAATAAGGTAAACAAAAATGTTTACAGGAAGTAGCAGAGTTACAGTAGAACAGTGAAGCAGAACAAAATGAACAATACAACCAGTCTCTCATCATGTATTATGTCATAAATCACTAACTCTTTACAATAAAAATATAAAAATTTGCTCTATGAAATGTGCTTGACAATGTATGACAATAGTAAACTACAAATTGTCCGTTCATAACTATTGATTAGTTGACTTCTTGGGACTTTAATTTCTCTACCAAACTATTGATGTTTATATTCTTCTTCAGCTTCACGTAAGGACATTTTCTTACATGCATAATTGAGACGGATTCAGGAGCCAGCTCTGACAGTAACTTTAAATGCATTTCAACTTGGACTAAAAATAAGTAAACAATGAGATTGCATATACTGCTACATAATAAAATATACCACCAACTGACTGTATTGTTTGTATACTGATTTTTAATGCCTTAGAATAAACAAGTTAAAAAAATAGAGATCTTTTAATCAGGACCACATTTAAACTTAACTTAACTGCAGTCTACATCTGCAGTGCTAAATGTTTTGCAGTGTTAGCGGTACATTTTTTCTAAAAATATTTTAACTTTAAATGGTAAACAAAAAATGCTTGTATAGTGCATACATGAGCCACGGCTCTGCAGTGGCTAAAAAATACAATAATGATATAACTGTCACACTAAATATTATTTAACCATACTACCTGGTGATAAAGTTGATGTACAACTTTCAGAGATTTTGTTATTAGCATCTTCTAAAGGAATCGCTGCTTTCCGTTCACTGACAAAATATCTTTATTTATAGTCAAGGTTGAATTCCCAATCATCCAGTTAAAAAAAATAATTGCACACAAGACCCAAAATCAATGATCTTTACAAAGGGTGTTCTACTTTGTAAACAAAGTACTGTATGTGAAAAAGTTTAAGTCAATCATTTTATGATGTACACTGTTAAGTGTTAAAACTAAAACTTGGAACTTGCATCACATTAAGTTTCTAATTATTATATGGATTAAAAAAAGGAAGCATGGGTGGTAGGAATCGTTTGTGTCCTACCTCTCACGTCCGCCGTTGGTCAGGCTTAGTACTTGGATGGGTAACCAACTAAGAAAACCCTAATCTTAATCTTAACCAAGTGAGTAGAATTTAGTTGATCTCTCTGGGTTCTCCAGTTTTTCTTCGTCAGCAAAATCAACATTCTCTGGGTAAGAGTTACACCAAGCCTGCCTTATAGGTAGTAGCCAATGACAGAGGAGCCCCCTAATACCTGTAACTATGGTCGACTCTAACTAATTAAAAAGGATACGATTTTAAAATTCGACACAGTTCAGGCAATCTTTGAACCATGACACGTTTTTGTACCAAGACTGGGTCAACAGTTAATGTCTCCTGGATTTTCTTTTCTTCTTTCTGTCGAATCTAGTACAGGTAAAATTGAGGTTACAGCTTACAGTAATAAGATAAATGACTTTAATAACAACGCTTATTTCAACAAAATTTACTTTACCCCTTTCCCTACCAGAGCTACTCCCCTGACAAGTAAAATCGTCTGGCGTTAGACAGAGTAAAATACTAAAGTGGCCGGTTTTGGTCGGTGTAGTAGAGAAAGGGTTAAAGAAATTTACTGTACCATACCTTTTCAATTAATGACTGTGATACTCCTTTTAAAGATGGGTTCTGCTTTTTAGACTGGGTATTACTTTTATTCTGTCCATATTCTTTGTTGTTGTCAGCATTGTTTTCTTTTGACTTCTGGGCAACAAGGTTAAGTGATTTCTCAACCTTAAAACAAGAGGATTGCAGAATTACCAGATGGCTTCAAACAGGCAAGTAAACTGACATTAGCCTGAGTCATTTTAACCCATTGAGTAAACTGGTCTGAAGTTAGTCTACATAAAATAATGCTGGCTGCCCACACAAAGATTAGAGTGGTAACTGAAAAAAACAGTCTAAGGGACCCCCCTCCAAAGCAATGGTCCAAAGTTTTAACATTGGTAAGTCAAATATGGTGTTAGACAAAGTAGAATATTAAACATGGCCAAAATAATGGCCAATAGAGTAATTTACCTATAATATAAATTAATATTCTTTTTATTAATTTCAGTAAGCCACTAAGAAACTAATTTTAGTCTAAATCACTTACCCTTGGAGGCATATTCTGCCGAGCTCTATCAAGAACATCTTGTGCAGTGGAGTAGGTTTTCACACAAGGTGGTTCAGGTAATGAAGACAAGGCAATCTCGGGAACCTCATCAAGACGAAAACATGGATGCCATCTCATGATTTTGTCATTTTCTAATGACAATGATGGATAGTTCTTGGCTAAATATGCTTTGTGATGATCCATTGTTATTCTCAAGAGTTCTTTCTTGAAATGCTTTTGTCGAGAAATCAAAAGTGAGCTTTCAACAAACTTGAAGTCTTTTTTCTTTTGATCTGCTTGAAGTTCATCCATATTAAAATTGATGGTTAGTTGGTATTTTTTTTGCCCAGTAAGATCTTTCTGTTGATAAAAGGTGAAGGCTTTGGGGTATACAGTTTTTATTTGCTCAAGATGTTTTTTCTCAAATGTCCTAAAACCAAAACAAACATTTCAATAAAATAAGAGTGAAAGTCTTAATAGGTCTACTAAACCATACACTTGTAACTCACTTATAACCTGGTCAGAACAAAATAGTATTGCCAAAGCTCTGGCATATTTTACACATATTCAAGTATAATTAATGGTACTGGCTGCAAGACAAATATACCACACGCTACCAATGACTGTTGGTGGTGGGGGCTTTCCTTCTGGCAAGTAAAATGGTCTGGTGTTAGGCAGGGTAAAGTATTTAAACAAGACACTGGCCACCAAAGGGTTACCCCATTGGTGGCAGGGGGTATTCCCCAGGTAAGTAAAATTGTATTGCTTTAAACAAGGTAAAATCCTTTATATAAGTGGCCAGTTATGGCCGTTCCACAGAGCATGGGTTAAATTGGTGAAATCTGAGACAAATATACCATGTACAACTACAGAATTTTATAGCTGTTATATTTGATGTTACAGTATCAGTACTTCAAAAAAGAAAGCAACCATTTTTGTTCAGGTTCATTTACCAGTAAGTAAACTTTGTTTTTAGCCATTAAGGTATTACCAGTATATGTAATTATATGATGATATTTACTTACTTTCTGCACATTTCTTGAACAGATTCTTTAAGTTTTGCAAAAGTACAATTTTCATATCTCTTCTGCTTTAAGCTGAGAACCACATCGACACAGCGAAAAAACTCTTCTAACATTTTAAAATGGTATGGTAGAGGAAGGTTTGGAGCTACACTGGGTTTAGGTTTCTTAGCTTCAAGAAGATGACTAAATCGTTGGTAAGCTGGTAGTTTAGTACTACTGGAAAAAAACAGAAAAAAGATTATTGGTAGAATTATCATATATCATTGGTAAATTCACAGTTTAATGTAGAGTCCTCATGAAGTGAACTAGCCAGGTTTGACTCATGCATGGGGCTTATTATTAATGGGGCTTGGTAAGAAACCAAGTATCTAAATCAAGACGACCAGTCATATAGTGGCTTTATCTGCCATGTTGTTGTCACCATGTTGGATTAACTTAATAATCTTCTTATAATTTCTTTTAACAAGAAAGACAATTTTTGTCATTTGTACCACATGGTAATGGCAGACACATCAATAAAAGTCAATGAATTTTGGGGAACTTCGTAATCATTCCAAACCTAGCTTAAGTCAGTGAAAGCCACAATGCTAGTGCTTTAATTATAGTTACCTTTCTTCCAAACCAGCTTTTTTACCAGATTCAGTAAGTTCTTTGTGTAACCTGGGAATGTCTTCCTTGACCTTGTTCACTGTTTTCTTAGGCTTTGAACTTGGGCTTGCCTGGGCAGGTATAGCCACCATCTTGCTGCTCATCTCTGGTGACTGACTTTTAAGACTTTTCGCCAATGCTTTCCTTCCTCTACTAGCCAACACTATCTTAGCCTGATCGGAAATCCATGGATTGATTTTCAGTTCCCCAACACGTTGACTTTTCACAGCATTTGATGTTGCTGTAGATGTTTTTTCATTTTGGGGAACGTTCTTCTCAAGAGAACTGTTGTCTTCATTTAATAGCTTTCTGGTTTCACCATTTTGGAAAGCACTCGATTTCGGAGGATTTTGTTTTCGTTGTCTGTTTATTTGATGATCATCCTTGGTAGAAGTAGCTTTGCTACTTACAATTTCAGGTATTTCTTTCTCAACAACAACATTTTTTCGTGTTCTTCTTCCCTGAGAAGTTCGCTTTCTGCTCAGTCGTTTACCTTCTGTACCAGAGGTTGTCGCGGGACATGCATTAAATGTCGTATTGGCTAGCGTAGTTGGAAGACATAATACATCGACTTTCTTCTCCGATGTCTTTGGTAAGACATTTCCATTACTTGTTACAACTTTTCTTCTTTTGGCAGCATGGAAATGTTGATTTGACTTCGAAGCAGCGAAATATTCTGTTAGGACACTTTGCTCGCTCATCGTCACACCGTAAACAGAAGCAAACAATGAGAATGGAATAGTGGCGGGAAATGATTCTACACGTGACACTAATAATGACACTTTGAGGATATCTATGAACATATGGGAAATAACGGCTGCATGAAGGATATATTCTTCATTTAAAAATATATCCAAAAATTATCAAAATAACTTTTACTTCACTATTTTATTTATACTTCTAAAGAAACGTTTTTTCTAAAAATATTACAATTTAATAATTTAGTTTTATTTAATATTAAACAACGATGGTGCCATCTCATTATCAAAAGTTATCCAAATATTATCCATCAATATCTAACACTTTTCGAAAGGTCCATTATTCACCCAAAAATTCCTACGCTTCCTGCAATACTAAAAAATGTTTTCCTAGCTTACTAGATTTATAATTTTGAAATCTTGAGTATTTTTTGTTAAAATGGGTAAGATTGAATGGGCAATGTGGGCTAATGAACAAGCTGTTGCAAGCAGCTTTGGTAAGAAAAAAATATTAAGATAAATAATATAAATATTAAATAAATAAAAAATACATTTTTTCCTGTTTTTTTACATTCATTCATGATTGTGATTATATTATGTTTCAGTTGTTATTCTTGGTGGAATTCTGGGCTGGATTGGAAAGTTTAAAAAATGGCAAATAGCAGTGTATGCTGTGTATCTTTACAGAATCATTAATAGATGTTTTGATAATTTTCTTTTGAATTAGGTTAGGAATGTATTTAGAAAATTAATGTTTATTAATTTTAATTTATTAAGAATACATCTAGTTCACAACAGCTTCAATTGGTTATTTGCTGTGACTGACAACATGCCTTCTAAATTTACCTTATCCTTCTCTTTAAAGTGGCATAACATGTTAAATTAAATTATAAATAAACTATATAGAACATGCAATAAACCAGGCTAAGTTTGGAAGCTCCTTAATGTTTTCAGTGCTGCTGGTGTCTTAATATTACTTATTGAATACCCAAGAGGAAAAAGACAAAAAGGAAGAACAAAAGAAAGAATGTAAGATAAAAACTTACTGGTTTATGTTACATAATTTGTAAGACCATACAAAAATGTTTTCCCCATTCTCTAGAGCTCAACGGTTTTTAACACCATTAATTCAAAGACTTGGATTTTTTGGAAGAAACTATTTTGTACGATTTGTATTATATTTAGGGTAAGTTCTACACAAATCTAAAAATATGAAAATTAAAATTAAATACCTGCAGTATAACTTCCTTATCGAAATTTAAGAAAACTCAACCAATACTGAAAAAATTGAAAACAGCATATATTTTATATATGCTGGTATCAGTAGCATAGCCAGCCTGACAATTTAGTCATGCTATGCAAATATTTCCATGTTCAACAACCGTAAAAACAATGAATTTCTAAAG